>CM065918.1:15698761-15863761 GCA_033439105.1 Magallana nippona | reverse complement strand
TCTCACGGAAGAAGGCGTTTGTACGATGATGTTTAATGGTCATGGGCACCGAAAACAAATTGACATTTTGTTGCCAAAGACAAAATGATGGCATCTCAAACTGATAAAAAATTGAATAGAAAAACCAACAGGTCTATGGACAATATCGCTCACAAAAGCAACTATGTCCACCCTGATCAAAATTTGATCCAAATTGATTTCTAGTCTTGATTTTCAAAAATTAAGTACAAAAATTCTAAATGCATTGCATGCGCGGATCCGGAAAATTTTACCAAGGGGGGGGGGGGGACGGTTATTTGAGTTTGCCAGGGGGATCTGAGGCATGTTTTTGGTAATTTTATCATGTAAATTTAAAGAAATTTGATTTTGCAAGGGGGGGGGGGGGGTCGGGACCCCCCTGACCCCCTCTAGATCCGCGCATGCATTGTAGTTTATCCCTGATTCTTAATTTTCTTCATTTGTGAGTAGTCATGATTACGTTAATGTTTCTGGGCCTCTTCGTATCTCTTTTCTCGTACGCCTTGGGGATCACGTTTGGCTTACTTTTAATTTTTACTTCTGGTCTTAATTGGTTATTGACTATAAATTCAAAATTAATGACTTCACATTGCCAAGAACCTTTCTATATTCACCCCTCCCCGCACACAAACGTTAAACCCCTGTGGTGACAGCTTCGTGTCCCTCGCAGAGCGCGGTTTGAAATGACTAATACCATATCCACACTGTTTGCTTCCATATTGAAAATAAATTATAAAAATGGCTTCATACTGTACATAAAAATTTTTTGAATGAAATAAAACTTACCTGTCCTAATAATTTGGCCCTTGTTTAACTCCACGGGAGACGAGTTATGACATAAATGAACTGAAAAGTCTCAAATCTTTTTCACATCCATATCAACTATTTATTCCAATCTGATACAGATCTCTACATAAGCGCTTATGTAGAGATCTGTATTTTAAGCAGATTGATCAAATTCACGAATTTCGTATACTAGCAGTCTTCATTTTTTTTTCAGAGGATTTTTTCCTATGTTTTTTGCATGAATAAAAGCTGTAAGCTGGGTCTACGATCGACACCGACAACAACTTGAATTTTGCATTTATCAAATCTATATCCATGATCCCATATTTATATGACTGCCGGTGTGTTCTTGCTTCTTTAAACTTGTAGGTTGATGCCACTATGTATTTGAAGTAAAGAACTAGCGCTAGCTTCAGATACATGTATTAATTTCCATTATCCAGATGCTAGGTCAGTTAAGAGTTAAAACAGTTCAATTTACAAGTAAGGGTCTTTGAGCTGGTTACATCTTTTAAAAGGAAATTCTGGTTCTAACCCACTCAGAATTACTAGTACATGGTTAATGTTACTATATATGGTGTACCATAGATGTAGCTTTAGATTCGCTTTGGCCAGTTTAGTTTTTGAAGCAGTTCAAAGTATGTTTGAGTGTTGAGCTAGACGCATATTGAAATAAATACATACTGGTATCTATCATGGTTCTATCTCCAGATACGGATACTAATTTGATTATCAAGGATGCCAAAATTACCCTTAGACTTGAATTGTAACTTTGTCTATGAATAAGCATAGAGCTAGCTTTGGATGCAAACCCTGATCTTGATAATTTAAGAGTTTTTTTGTTTTTTTGTTTTGTTTGTTTTTTTTTTTTGGGGGGGGGGGGGTGTCTTTCTTTAAATTTTGTTCAATGGATTGGCAATTTTTTCATTATATACATGAATATATATTTTTTAAAAATCACAACTAATATCCTAAACAATTGTTTATTGCATGATTTTATGGGATTCCGATAGTTAGACCATTTTCATTGAAATAAGTAAGAAAAAATAATTTGATGACAAAAATTAATATCCAAAAACTCGCAGCAACTCTTTACTGAATTTATTACTTCTTGATTTTTTTTACTTTAGTAGTTAAATGTATAAAACACGGTGCAGGATCAAGTTTTTAACTATGCTAATGCCAGTAAATTTAAGGTTGCATTTTTGCACTATTTTAAAAAGCAGTCTCAGATACCAATATTTGTCATACGATAGACCATTGACTAGAGAATATGCATTTATTACTACTCTTGATTTAATTAAGTGTGTCGCACATGACGGGTGGGATGTTTACCTTTAAATACAAAACCCAAGGGAAATTGATAATTCCTATTAACTAAGATTTCAAAAGGATAAATAGAAAATTCTGTTGGACCTCCAAAAATCCTATAAGAATATTGTTTCCAATATAAATATTTCAAAAAAACATTATTTCCTTATTCAAACAAGTTGTTCTCCTGTAGGAAATTGAATTCTTCTATCTGGTGGATTTTAAGATACCTAAACTGAGGTAAGAAATTCTAAATAGCCTACAGGAAAATTATTTCCCCTTATATTAAGACTTTTTTAAAATAATGGTGAGCATTTAATCTCAAAGGTGAGATACATCAATAACAAAAGTGGATAAAAACGTCTAAGCAATGTTCTATCGTATGACATATTTGAACCTTTTGGAAAATAAATTAATTTTAGCGGGTACAAAAAAATTACACCTTGGCAATGTCATAAATATCCGAGAGAGTCAACTCGAAATAATATATTACAACATAAAGAATAAGATATGAACATATATGATTTTCGTCGACAGACATAGACAATATCATATGTACTAAGGTGTCTGTAGATCCCTTCAAAGTGTCAGTAAGGTCAGCAATGTGACGATAAGGAACGGGACTAACACACAAGTTAAAATAGGAACATTGGACGACTCCTCTTTCTTCATGGCTGGTTTTCGGGTAGTCCTTTTTGCTGGTACGTTGCTTGTAAATACTTAGGTGTATATTTTATTAAATATCAATTAGTGGTCTAAACCTATTGCATAATATTTTAGATATACGATGTTTCATATGAATCTGTTAGAATATTGAGGTTATACTACGATTTCCTTTCAGTTCTAAGTCTTGCTGTCCTAACTGTAACAGAAGGTATGCTATATTTATAAGATATACTTGTATTCATCCATTCATTATGTATATATATTCATACTATATGTTACGTCTTCCAAACACCTTCGCTTAAGGCAAATAAAGTTTTTCTAGAAATATTATTGAAGATTTGGAAATTGAGAAAAATTTAAGTTTACTTTTATCTTTCAAACAAATCAAATACTAAGTATGGTTATTCCCAAAAATTAAATGTTAGACCTTCTTCAGAGGTAATTTTATTCTTCTATCACAATTAGATAATGTTGCTTGCAATATTTCCCCTTATATTAAGACTTGCAATATGTCATGTTTACGATAAAGTTCAAGATCATTTAGATAGAATGGCGAATTGCATTGAGTGTTTCCAATTCATGACAGAAGGTCGAGTTTTTGCTCACTTGTAACACTTAACAAGACATTGGTTCTGTTTAGTTAGCCTGCACTTAAAATATCTATCAATATATTTATGCAAGGGGTAATAACGATTGCTGCTTTAAAAATATTGATATTTCCCTGACGCAGGGTTACAATGTTTCCAATGTACCGGTGTATCGGAACCAAAGGACTGCACCACTGTTGGTAACTGCTCTGATCATTATGTGAGTAACCAGTCACCATCTTACTCATACCAATTGTTAAGTTACAAACACGAAAGATAACCAGAAAAAGGTTACAATATCAATGTTATCATTGACAAATTATTAACAATTTATCATTGTTCAGCGTTAACTGATCTCCTCAAAAGTAAGAATTGGTCAGCTCAAGGTCGGGACAATGGTTAATGGGTCAAGTCAGGACTAACATATCGAAGGATAATGGGTCAGATCAGAACGGTTAGCGGCTCAAACCAGTACATTACTATTAAGGTCATCGGTTCATTTCCGATGTTAACGGTTCAGTGAAGAACCACAATGAAGGTAAACGGTTAAATGAAGAACTTCATAAAGAACGGTTAAATGAAGAACTTCGTAATGAAGGTTAACGCTTCAGATCAGAAGGTGAAGGTAATAAAAGTTCAAATCAGAATAACGAACACGCCGGGCAACGGTAGAATAAATGTATAGAAATTCGCTTACTTCTACCCGTTGTTATTTTCTCACGCTATATTAAAGTTTAAGAAAATTACTAGTTTTGAGGGTCAATCTCTCACATTCTAATTCTTTCAAATAAGTAAATCGTGTTAAAATTGTTTAAGCTGACTAAGACAGGGTTTACGTGGTCTTCTAGCCTTTGACTCATCTGACCCCTTTTAACAAAATCCCTTTATTCATAGAACAAAAAGGGGGTTAAACATGAGATCAATATGCATGTAAAAATATTAAATAAATTTTCAGTATTTGAAAGGGTGTGAATTTGTTCGCTTTATAAAAATTAAAATCATGAAAATTGCAAGAGATTTAGAATCCTGATATAAATGTGAAATATCGTTTTGAGCATTATGATTTTCTATCTTTACAGCAATGTTTTACTGATTTTTACGTGACTGAACAAGGATTTCTGTACTACGACTTGGGTTGTCGTATCGAAGATGTAAGTACAAACAAATGGTTAGACTCACCATTCCGAGCTTACAATGATTTGTCAGTAACAAGCTCTGCTCATATGCAGCGTATTTGCAGACTTGCCGGGTTTTGAATGGTCGAAAACGAGCAGTGGCTAAACCTGCAAAGAGACAGTTTGAAAACTTGCATCTATGTGAAGAGTGTTGTACGACCGACTTCTGCAACAGGCAAGGATGCCCTGATAAAAGTATGACTCATATTTCGATATGCATTAATGCTATTTGGTTATATTTAGGAGCGATTTCCTCAAAACGAGTAGTTGGTATCTTACATGATAAATATTTAAATAAAACAATGTTTATGAAAGAGTTTCATAAAATATTATTTTGTTTACTTGTAGCTATAAACTTAGTCAACAGCACCGTTTGCTTGAATTGCGCAGACGCAGAAAATCCCGGGAATTGTGACACAGTGGACGTTTGTAATTATGATGAGGTGAGAGAGAGAGAGAGAGAGAGAGAGAGAGAGAGAGAGAGAGAGAGAGAGAGAGAGAGAGATTTAAATAAAACACATATGATTTTTTGTTTTATTTAAAGATTTGTTTGGCTACACTGGTCCTCACCGAGAATTATCTGGAGAGGTACCAATTACGGTGTGAAAAGAAACAGGTAAATAGCATATAAAGTTTAAAAGATCTTTCGATGACGATTTCTTCAGTTAACCGTTATTGACAAGTTCAGGTATGTCCGTTTTCCTCCTTAGGTTTGCCACGATTCTCTCTCTGGCCAGTACCACGGGCACCCTAAATCAGCATCCATTCCGTTTGGAAAGAGACAGTTCATGTTCCCCTTGACTGAGTGCGAGTACTGTTGTGACAAAAGTTTCTGTAACAACAAAGAATGTGTCAAAGGTTACCTATGAATTAAGTACATGTAGATTAATTTATTAATCAAACTAATATTTTAATTAATAAGCAGATTAATTTGTAAAACGATGAATTTCTTTTTATTCAAACCGATACAAGTCGCTCATAAGCATCAATATATTATCATGCAGCTGTATTCAGAATCTGTTTTATCTTTTTATTATAAGCGATTTAAGTTAATGAACAGTATGATCGACATTGAGAGACTGGAAAACATGTACCTGTAAATTGATTTTGTTCCTGGGTTGGAAATCAGTGCTCTTTATTTCAAAGTCATTTAAGAACTCTTGCAGGAATGCCAACAACAACAACCCACAAACCTACGACAACAACCCATAAACCAACAACAACAACCCATAGACCAACAACAACTCATCAACCAACTACAACAACTCATAAACCAACAACAACCCACAAGATAACTCATAAAACAACCACCACCCATAGGACAACACACGCCACCCACAGGACACAACCCACAACTCACAAGACAACAACAACTCATAAACCAACAACAACAACAACTCATAAACCAACAACAACAACTCATGCGACAACTACGACAAAATTAACAACAACTACTACTATCCCAGGTAAATCCTGAAATAAAATTTTTTTAATAATTTCATTACATTAACACCTCATTAATGAGTGTCATGTAACAGTAGTGATAATAAGATGCAACAACTGAGGAGGTTGTCTTTGATCAAAGGTTTATTTTTTGATTTATTTATTGATTTATTTAAATTTCAGTTTGTGGTCCAAAAGCAGCAGATATAATTTTTGCTTTGGATGCTTCGGAGAGTTTAACTGCTGCCGATTTTGAAATTGAAAAGGAGTTTGTTTACAATTTTACCAAACAGTTTAAGATCGGAAGAGACAATGTTCAGTTTGGAGCCATTACAATAGCAGATAGTCCTCACCCAGATTTCTATTTGAATACCTACCATGACCGACAGCATCTTTTAGGTAAAATTCAAAGCCTCGTTTTCCTTCAGTCGGGTACAAACACAGCTGACACTCTAAAAATTATCCATGATGAGATGTACAAAAGCGGTCATGGCGGTCGCCATTCCGCCTCGCGCATCGTAGTAGTTCTAACAGACGGTATGTCAAAAGACACAAACAGAACCAGGGAAGAGGCCCATCACTTGCAAAAAATTGCAACTGTCCATGCAATAGGGATAGGGTCTCTAGTAAATAACGAGGAGTTGGCGGCCATAGACTCCAACAGAAAACCAGGTAGTGTGGCGGGATTTGACGTCCTTCATACGATGGGGGATTACCTGATGGAGATAGCGTGCCCAGGAACACACGCAGGTAATGACTCTAACATATAAATATATAGGAATATTAATTATTATATCGCTTGTTGCCAAACCTTTCATAACATTTTTCTGTTTGTTTAACACTTCTTGTGTTAATGCAAATAATTTTTAGTAGCCAAAAGTGTTTTTTTTTTAGATTAGTTATGACCTTCAGAATTAATGGCATGCTCATTAATGGATCAAAACTGCAAATTCTTGTCAAAATAATTTTACTCTTTGTGTTTGTAGGTTCGCATGCGCATGCTCATGCCCATAGTCATATCACTTCTGTTGTTGGATAATGATGACGTACTGATGACGTAAAGTTAATAAAGCTGCAGTTCTCACTCTTGGTGTTATCTTGTTATTTTCCATGTCAGACCACAGAGATCTGCTTGTCTGACGTTTGCTTGCAAGTATGTGATATATGTCGGTTGATTGTATTTGTCTGGGAATTTAACCAAATTTTAGGGAACGTGTATATTCCTACACGAGTATTGATGACGTTTTCTGGTAAACATTTTTTCTTTGAAACGTAGATTAAACCAAACAGTATTAAATGCATTTATTAAGACCAAAATTCATGAATGAAAATGTCTAGTTTTAGACACCGTTGCGCCTTTCAAAAGTTTAACACAGAATCCTCTTATTAGGATGATAACATTACTTGGAATTGAAAATTGGAGAAACTTAAAGGAAGGTAACAAAATTTTAAAAAAGATAAAACATTAATTACGACACAGTACTAATATACGTCACAAGTGTCCATTTGGAATGTTGATAATAAACGAAGATTCCAAAGACAAACATTTCTGCTATTTGCAGGTGTCCGCAAACAAACGTAAAATTTGACAAACACGAAAATTACAAGATTTTTATACTAGTAGTCGTTGCGTGACAGAACAGTGATTGCATGTGAGGTCTGACAATGGTAATGCGTCAAATGTAGGCCACCAAACAATCAAACAACACAAGTCTTGAAAATAGATATATTAATTCAACGACACTATATTAGCTGGATATTATTATTATTATTGATTTGTTCAATCTTCTTCGGATTTCCGATCAAGTGCATGTACTCTCAGTACTTTGATTAATGCATTAACAGATAAGAGAATATGCGACATTTTGAGAACAATCCGTCCTCAAAGTACTCTATTACCTAAGCAAAATGTGTAAGGTATAGCTAAACCAACTGTGCACTTTCTATTACCAAAAATAGCCAAACAAGTACAATTTCTATGCTGTGTAGATAAAGTCCAACTCGACATGTCACGACTGTGAAAGGACGATGATCAAATATTTTGTGTAAAATTTGTTATTTGTATTGAAATAATTACACTGTTTACACAAAACTTTTATTTAACTAAAAGCATTTTAGAATAATTCAATTTATTTTACTCCATCATTTTTTCACGTGTATAAAAAGGTAAATCATTTATTTATAATTAGACAAACTGAGGTGCAGCATAAATACGTGTAATATGAATAAATAATAAGCGAAAAAAATGTGAGAACTAAATTTTCAAAATTCTGTTTTCGGCCTTAAGAACGTGTTAGGTCAGGACACATAATTCATACCCCCCCCCCCCTTTCCAGATACTGGGCAGAACTCATGTCGTGCTCACGAGGTACATATCCATGCGCTCGAGAAATTACCTGGTATGTCGTGCACACGAGATGATAAGTCGAGATAGCACCATGTACACAAATTAAGCCATGTAATCTTTGTTAAAAATATTTATGTGTTCTAAATGTACTATCGTAGTACAAACAAGCCTAGAGTCTTTTATTTTGAATATATGTACATGAATAAGATTTAAAATCGCAGTACAAAATGCTTATATAATTTGTCATCTGTCTTGTATTACAAAAGCATTGAGTGAGTTAGATGAACAATTAACATGTGTCTCAAACTATTTGTCAATGTAATCTTTAGGACATCATGCTAACACTTTTATCATAACAGCTTTTAGCCTGTGAGATTTTCAAAATAACAATCTGGGTGCGCATTAAAGAAATGTAAAATGATTATAAAGCATTGAACGGATATGCGTTTTCCAAATAACAATAACAAATGCTATGGTATTGGTGAATACAATTACACAATTTTATATCAATGATTATACAAAAGCGTAATAAGACTGGTAATAAAATTTGAAACAAGAAATAGATTTTTGTTTCATCCTGGAGAGAACGTTGATGATTTTCTTTTTTTGTGCTGAATAAAATGCAAGTTCCTACAATAAAATAATTACGTGAATGGAATATGTTTTAAGCATTCAGCCTTCTTTACTAAATTGCCCGCGCTTACACGGATCTTCATCTAAAGTATCATAAAAACCAAATGAAAACCAAATTTGAATACAAAGACACAATGGCCATTTTCATTTGTAACAACATTTCTGTAAATACGCCCCCTACCCCTACCCCCAACAAAAGAGTATGAGAGGAACAGAAGAAAAACAACCAAAAGGCCCATGGGCCACATTGCTCATCTAAACAACAGTTCTTGAATCTCTAAATTTTTAGATATGAGGCTCTTTTAAAATATCATAAGTTGATAAACAAAAATTCAATTCTTTTGTATTTGTACACCATAAAGAACAATAAATATTAGATAATAAACAAAAATTTAATGTTTGCATTTGCGTTCATTGCAATGAAGAAAGTCACCCCAATACAATCTTAACAAACGCACAAATATTCTTATAAAACTCCTGAAGTTTTCAATCTGACAAGCAGTTGTCATAATAGCTCAAGAGCTATTGTACAATGTAACACGATAATCATCTTATTAATACCGAATTTTAAACGCGTATAAATAAACTGTAAAGTAAACTTTCTCGTGAACCTATGTTAACGCCAGAACGAATACCATTCGAACCTAACTACCCGTCCAAACCTTCAAATCCCGCCAATAACTTTTATTGGTGTTTCCACAAAAGAAATTAATTTTTATTCTTATTCACCTAGGTTCAACTGAAATAAATTATATATATCGGCGCTGCATAAACCAAAACAAATATCGTTGAATAAAGTATATTTATTTCTCAGCATTTAGTTTACCAACGCGAAAGTCATTCCTTGTACAGAGTGTCAGGGGGTGGTCTCGCGTGTTCATTACATAATGAAGAGGTACAACAAAAAGTGCATTCTAGCTGCATATTCTCAGAAATGTGTTCATGGAAAAGGGAGCACAGTAGTTGATGTCTAGAGCCTTCATAGTACTGGTCATGGCATTCTTGTTTCGTGCCGCATCTGTTGGGTCATAATGTAAGTATATATGAAGTAGCAAACTGTTCTGATATACACCGTCAAAATCCTGAAAGAACCAGTACTTAGTTCCAGTTATTAGAAAATAGAATGATAGATATAAAAAATTATAGACTTTTAAAACTATTCACAGTTTTGCAAAGAGTGCATGCATTGTCTATAAATAATTGCACTTGCAAACGATTATAAATGAAAACTAACCACATCTTCACCTGGATCCACTCACCGTTTTGTTACGTGCGACACACCCCACTGAGAGTTGCTGTAATGATTCAGACAATATGGGGTACTTCCGGTACACGTTGACAAAGTTCCGGCGCCTTGACAATCATCACATACGTAACAACCAGCTAAGAAATCCAAGCATAACTTATCAAAAATTGTGTAACTTTAAACAAAAATGAAATATTGATCAGTTTATTAAGATCTGTTTCAAAAACATTAACAGTTTATGCTTTTATGTTGGCTTGAAATTAATATAGAGATGGACCAGAATATGAGCTGACATTATCTTTCTATATTTAGAGTAGTTTAATTGACCCTTAATCTGACATTATCTATCTATATTTAGAGTAAATTGATTAACCCTTAACCTGACATTATCTTTCTATATGCAGAGTAGTTTAATTGGCCCTTAATCTTCGACCTTGTGACCTGAAAATCAAACTGTCATCTAGATTCTGGAGTACCAGTGAAACGGGATTTCAAGATTTTGATAGGACAACCACTCATAGTCTACCGACCAACCGACAAGTGCAGAGCAATATGCACCCTCTTGCAAGAAAAAATTGAGACATAACTTAAGAGAAATTACTTGATTTGACTGGAGGATTGGTGATAGGGTTGAGTGGAATTACTGTCGGGAGAAACGGACTATCGGGGGAGGCCACTGTGTCTTGGTTACAGAGTTCTCCAGTGCAGCAATAGGAACACATGAAATCGGCGAAGTATTTGTGGGAGGACGAGTACCTGCTACAGTAGAAGGAAGAGGTGTCTCGCGGCAACCAGTAACACTCACCGGCGCTGGCGCAGCTACAGAGGAAACCAATCCAATACAACGTGTGATTAAGATTATTTTGAAATGTGGCAATCTTATTAAGTGTATTAACATTGATGTTAAAGAGATAAAACTGATTTGATTAATTACACTTTTTCGACCTCGGTCTTTCCATTTACATAATTTGTCAAGCTATTGAGACAGTATGGAGCATCATCCGGACAACCAACGATGGACTGAGTATCTGAGTCTTTGCTACTGCCGTAACACCCTAAAAGTGAACAAATAAACATTCTATAAACTCTTCGTACTGTATACAACAAGAACTCATGGGGCAACACCATATACAAACATTTTTCATATGATACCATTTTCATGCTATAAAACACAAGGTACACAAATGAACTACATAACGCGGAAATAATATGTAGATATACTTGCTGTTGGCTGGGGGCTCTGTTGTCGTTGTCGGTATTGTTGTTGTTGTCGGTATAGTTGTTGTCGACATAGTTGCTGTCGGCTTTGTTGTTGGCATAGTTGTCGGCTTTGTTGTTGTCGGTTTTGTTGTTGAGGACATTGTTGTTGTTGGTGTTGTTGTTGTATTTGTGACGGGAGTCAACGTGTTTGGAGCATTCAACGTACTTGGCGTTGCCTGCGTGTGTACTGACGATTGCGTAAGCTGAACTGTTGTAGGGCTATGTTGTTGAACCGATGTTGGAATGTGTTGTTGCGCCGTCGTTGGTGTATGCTGGGTGTGTGGTGCCGGGGTGTGTTGCTCCACTGATGGTGTATGTTGCTCGACTGACGGAGTGTGTTGCTCGACTGAAGGAGTATGTTGCTCGACTGAAGGAGTATGTTGCTCGACTGTCGGGGTGTGTTGCTCAACTGTTGGAGTTTGTTGAACGGTTGCTGCGGTCACCATTGTGGACGAACTTTGTCCTGTTGCTGTGGTTTGCTGTACCGGCTTTGATGGGGGGTTTGTTAAGGTTACCAAGGTTCTTGAAGGGACCTGACTTTGTGTGTGGATGTTTGTATATTGTCCATTATTTGATGAAGTCGTAGTTAACGTGACAAAAGATAACGGCATTCTGGATGTTGTCTTCGGAGTTGTCGTTGATGCGGCTTCCGTTGGCCAGGTCGTCGAGGTTGCTGTTGTCGTTTTTGTTGTGTGTGTATTTGATGAATTAAGGGGTTTCAAGTCTGGATATATTTTGAAGCACGATATTTATACTTTATTATACATATGAAGTCAAATTTCAAACCATTAAAGACAGTGCCACTCATATTTAAATGTTTGAAGATAATAAAAAGTGTTCAAATATAATTTATTTCAAACCGACATACCCCAGAACATATTGCAATAATCTGTTTTACAACAATGTCTTTTCACCGGCAATTCATCCCTCTTGCCAAATATCGGAGGCTGACGACGAATCATTTCACAGACCTGTCAAAATATTCTTTATATATCATATTTTTGATATCATAATGTGACATTTAAGTCTCACATAAAGCGAGAATATGTTATTCTGAGGAGACTATGCTGTATAGTAGGTAAAACAGCTAGAGAAACATAGTTAAATTCGATCAATAAAATCACCAAAATATTCAAGAGCCATATAATCATTATACAGTGGGGCCTCAGATATCCGGACGCCAGATAACCGGACGCTTCAGTCTACGGACGATTTTATTGGAAACAGATTTTTTATACATTATTTTGTCTCATTTATCTGGTATTCCGCGTTCCGAATCCGGACGGTCTGTTTTTACCACAAAACACTGTTTTACTATCAATCTTGCTTAATTCATTAAACCGGACGGTAAAATTTGATGATACCCCGTTCAATACAATAGAAAGATTACGCCTGTCAATTGAGTTTCACACCTTTTTAACGTGCTAGACCCTCATGAGTAGCTTGTATAAACACTGACTTCTCAAATCACTTTCAAAATTACCGACAGTGCTGGCCAGACAGGATTAGTCACGCCTCACAGCACGTGGCTTGGATATCTTAACCTGTGCACCTGTCAAGGGCCATCGCTTTTTTAAACATCCCTGTATTTAAAAAAAGTGTGCTTACTAAATCGAGAAAACTGGAAAGTTTTACATAGCTTTGTGTTTTATCTACCTATTCAAACGTTATTTTAAAACGAATTGTCTCATGAATGCCTTGTTAGATTAAGTCAAAACCAGAAGTAGAGTAAGAAAACAAAATGAAAGCATGTCAACTCATCGGAAGTGCATTGGTGGATCTTGCAATTTTCCAACTAGTAAACGTTAATTTTATCAATAAAATTGACTTTCTTTTAAGAATAGAAAATAAATTTTAAAAGTAAATCAATTATTGTGGAAATTGGTAAGTCTAGAAATAGATAGTTGAAAACATTATATACATGTATATGGGCACATATCACACGTGGTCACAACGAATTCAGCTAGATTCGGTTATTATTATAGTCCGGTGAATACTTCCTGACAAAATAATAAGAAAAGCGGGGTTCTTTATATTTAAAACTGTTCATTTCAATGGAAAACTCTATAATGTGTTGCTATTTAGTATGAAAGGCAAAAAACCCAGTATCAACACTGAGAGCCATTAAACACAAATACATTATCATTCATGACAACAATAGACACATGTCAGATATCCGGACGCTTCACCTATCCGGATTGGACTTGGGAACGAAAGCGTCCGGATAACTGAGGCTCCACTGTATTTACATTGAAATTTCTAACTGAACATAACGATCCGCGTCACTGAATTTTTATGAGTCTCATCGATATCGTAATATTTATATTATATACATTATTTTGGACAAAATCTTAAGAATCTTAAGCCAGCTATACCTCGTGGTTCACACAGCTTAGATGGATTCTAGTTTGGTAGGTTTCCGAGTCCATAAACTGATAAAACATGCACTCCTATTACATGTAATGAGAAACAACGGCATGTTAATACATGTAAGTCATCCAAATACGTGAATGTACTCTGCGATGAAAAAGAATGTGGGAGAATAAACCGACCTACCTACCTGTCCTGGGTTACATAGTGTGGCATGCTGACACTGGGAGGCGTATTTCTCGTTCTCTGAGCAGCTCATACAAGCCGTCCTCTCTACAGAACCTACCAAACATACGATCAACTAACATTACTATAATACTTCCACAACACTGTTCTTTACCATTAAATTTCTCTAATGCGTGTTCAAAATAAAAATATTTATTATTTATAATAAATTCATTTAAAATATAATCTTAAGTACAGTCTAGAATTGTTTCAAATCTAAAATTCTTAGAACTGACAAGAAATTAGGATTAAGATGTGTTAAATGTAGTGACATCATTTTTCAAGAACATAATAATAAAAGGGTACGTAAATTGCGTATATCCATTTTTTTAGAAGACTTGTTTCATTTATCTTTTTTTTGTAGTCAGATACTACGAAAGAAACAAAAGATTATACTTTTCACTATATGAGATATTTGTTTCATGGAAGGCAATGTCAAAAGCAAAGGAAAGCATTCAACATGTACAGAAAGCCATTGGTGATGTGACGTTTGATTAACAAGATCATATGAAATTTGTTGCTGCATGCCCTACACACCACAGGGTATAAAGGACAATGATGATGATGTCTATTTCGAGGGTCTAAAGAATAATAATGTGTTAGGGTACACACCCTGTAATCCATTGCAACCGTCGACAGAACAGCACTGTTGATGTTTGATGTCGCTTCCGGGAGGAAGTTCACCATATTGGTCAACAAGGGTAGTATAGAGATTCGAACAATCCTGTCATATGCAAAGAGTATGAACATATGTTATTAAGATATTTATGAACACGACATGATTTACCCTCACAAGCGGAGAACCCATTCTTACAATTAAACTATATTTGCTATAGATCTACAGGTTAAGCAACGAAGACATCGCTCACCGCATCGGCCATACATCCGGTGTAAAACCACGGTTGTCCGTCGTTCACAGTATAAGTTGTTGTAAAACATTTCTGAAACATCATAAATCATTTAAATATACGTTGGACATGAAAAGCTTTTACCGTTGAATGTTAATTTATATGTACGTATATGTAAAATAAAGCGTTTTAAGAACACAGCTGACAGAAAATCAAAAGTGAACATACCTACCTCTCCGTGATGACACAGCTGAAAGTTGTTACACTGTTGTTTGTCCGTGTGTCCGTGACAATGAGAGCACAAGAGTCGACCTAATGCACAGAATCGGGCAAGGTTCATTATATGATTCTACTACAGGAAAGCGTATGTCCCATTAGCACCTCATAGAAAAACGCCAACGGACGTCCAAAGGTAAACAGAAAAGAGTACAATACGCAAGCGTTAGTTTCCGTTGATGGAATTCGTCCCTACCCCTGTTGGAGGGTGTCGCGATCAGTGTGGTGCAGTACATAAAACGGATAACAAAACGTAGGGTTAATGTTATCGTACCGGACAAGCATTGACCAACTACTAGACATCACTGTTTAGTCGTTTTCACGGCCGTTTGTTTTTTTTTTCTCGGTATCAACTCGGATCCAACGGAACATAAACTATAAGACGGTTATATACAAGAAAAGAATTTCCATATATTGCTCCGTACAAATTGCATACTGTAAACAAACTATTATTCGCGTGCAAGAAATTTTCGCGAGGTTAGCGAGTGCCTCGTCGTCGCGAATATACTATATATTGTATATGTATCGACCGTAACTAAAGAGGGCACGGGCAAACGGAGACAAACTGATCGGAGATTGCGATTTGTTGGACTTTTTAAAGTGTTATTCTTTGATGTTTTTACTGCTTGTTCTAATATTACTTATGAAAATATTTTTTAAAAATATAATCAAACAGCATATATTACTAAAAATGCACTGAAAAAGGATAATTAGAATTGAAATTCCCTTACCATTTGGGGCTCCATGCACCACTGATATTAATACCAGAACTGAATAAAATATTAAATGAAAAACTGGACTGAAAATGATTAGACAAAGGAATAAGTATGAATAATTTTAACTTTTTC
Source organism: Magallana nippona (assembly GCA_033439105.1). Lineage (NCBI taxonomy): Eukaryota > Metazoa > Mollusca > Bivalvia > Ostreida > Ostreidae > Magallana > Magallana nippona. The sequence continues at coordinate 15,847,722 of CM065918.1, read as the reverse complement.
AGTGTTAGAATAAAGCTTTATTATTTAGTAAAAATGAAGGATACAAAATTCACAAAACTCAAACCTCCAAGATGATAAGCGATCATGGCCGACAGATTGAGTAATTGGTAGCCGGAGATAAGAAGTGACCCCTTGGTCTGTGCTAGACTTCAGAAACTGTTGTTGAAGTACATACATGTACTTAGTTCATACTAAGAAATGAACCGTAGAGAAAGCACACTCGTGCATGTCTTTCTTTCACGTTTCCGAAAAGGAAATTAAAAATATCAAATAAGTCAACTATATGTAATAAAAACTATTGTTATTAGACTTCATATATTGAATCTAAAATTATTGTAAAAAAAAAATTAAAAAAAAAAGATATGCAGCACGAGAGATAACTCTTATTATTAAGAGGGGCTGTTATTAGACTGCACTGATCTACTTTAAAAGAAGATATCTTTATAACAATATAGTTAAACATAAAATTAATGAATTGTCTCTTTACTAAATGATTAACAAATCATATATGAAATTTTCAGGTTGATCTGACGATTAATTTGTTGACCATCCAGCCTCCTTGATAAAGGCAATTCGAACTTCGCACTCTTCGTTTAAAATATCAATTTGAGCTTAACTAATTTAACTATACCCGCACTTTCTAAAGAAAGTTCGGGTATATTGTTGTTACCCTGTTCCGTCTGTCCGTCCGTCCGTCCGTCCGTCTGTCACGTTTTACTTTCTCAAACTGCTCTTACATCTTATAAACCAGCAAACTGAACTCTTGGAGTATGATTTGGGGTGTCATGTTGTTTTGTAAACAGGTTTCAAAAATTCTCTGGTAGTCCTGGGGGTCAAATAATTGGTAAAAAATGACGTTTTTTGACAAAAAACCTTCTTCCTCGAACTCCTTTTAATTTTTCAACAGTAGACAAATCATCTTTTGGAATATGTTTTGGGGTGTCCTATAGATGCGCAATAAGGTTTCGGAAATTTCAATTTTGTCCTGGGGGTCATTAAATGGCAAAATGACGTTTTTTTTACAAAACGTCTGGTTTCAAAAAACGTCAATTTCTTTTTGCAGTAGCCTAATGATCTTATAGGATATGCGTCGGAGTGTCATGTTGACGTGTAATCATGTTTCAGAATTTTTGTTTTCATCACGGGGGTCTGTGGTCATAAAAAAATGACGTTTTTTTGCCAAAAAAATATGGTTCCCAGAACTCCTCTTACAATTTATGCAGTAGCTATATCATCTCTTGAGATATGATAGGGACTGTCCTATAGATGTGCAATAAGGTTTTAAAACTTTAAATTTCATCCAGGGAGTCAAACAGTAGCTGAAAATTGACGTTTATCACTCCTAAAAAAAACCTACTTCCCAGAACTCTTCTCATGATTTAATGAATAGCCACATCATATCTTGGGGTATGATAGGGGCTGTCATATAGTCATGCAATAAGGTTTAAAAACTTTAAATTTCATCCAGGGAGTCAAATAGTAGCTGAAAATTGACGTTTATCACTCCTGAAAAAACCTACTTCCCAGAACTCCTCTCATGATTTAATAGCCACATCATTTATAGGGATATAATAGGGGCTGAGCTATAGATATGCAATAAGGTTTTAGAAATATAAATTTGATTCTGAGGGTCAATGCTATCTGCAAAATGATGTTCCGTCCCATAAAAAACCTAATTCCTGGACCTCCTCTTATCTCTTGTGATTGAAATAACGTACCATAAGATGCATAAGGAGGAAGAATATATATGCTTTAGGGGTGGGGATCACAAGCATTTTTTTCAAGTTATTTGATCATTTTTGATTTTGGGAGGGTGGGGTGGGGTTAGGGTGACCCCCAGATGCCATGACCTACTAATACCACAAAAAGATTTGCCTTGACATGGTCATGGTTTTCAGCCAAGCACAATTTTCAGCTTTAAGGTGGTATGGGACACCTACATATTGTGATGTACTCCTTATTGAACGAAAAAAATAAAGTATAAAATATAATATTTTCCCCCAAAATAATGTTACCTAACAGCATAGTGCAATGGGTTAGAGCGTTAACAATGTGTCTGTAAGTAGAGAGTTTGAATCCTGCTGGGGCTTATCTTATTTTTACCTTAAGTTTCCCGAGGTTTAGTTTTGGTAATTTTACTACATAAATGATTTTTTTTTTTTGGGGGGGGGGGGGTCTGGACTTCTCACCCCCACCCTTTCTCTAAATCCACGCACACGATGATGTTGGCACACGGTACAAGAGAATGTTATTTAGAGGCAAACACTTGGTGCGGGTATTACTGTCTAATGACAGCATCTAGTTTGTAATTTCATAACATGTTAATAAGCTTTTTATAAAAAAATCTCCTTCAATCATATGAATAAATCTGTATATCTGTTTCAATAGAGCTTTGTAATTAAAAATTTTATCTTAACGAATGAATTCGCCAGCTTCTAAATACATTTGTAAACAGATACAAACAGGGATGGGCAAGTTTACGCTTAAAATTAAAGCGCGGAGTCATCGAATGTATTCCTTGTTGGTTTCTGGTTTCTTCAGCTTCTTGAGTAGCTATCTCGATCAAATGCCCTTTATTTTTTTTATCAGAATTATAAATCTGATACAATTATACATGTATTTCGAAAGACAATAAAATGGAATTGCGAAATTTGACCAATATTGCCAATTATCTAATGTTGTCGATCCCAATAAAAAAACGAAAATTAGAATTATTACAAAATTGAATAGTAACAAAAATACTTAAGTATCCCGTGAGGTTTCAATCAATTTATAATCCATATAACAACCAAGGCTGAAGCAGCCATAAACAATTCCCCTTTTTAATATATTCGATCAGTGCTTACTATCTATTACTAAAGTCAGATACTCTTTACACAATCGCGCTTAAAAATATAGTTCCATTTATGATCAACAGACACAACATTACAACAAATGCTGAAGAATATCGATGTATATGTAATATGTGAAAGAAAATAAAATTAACGTAAAATTATTTTTAAAAATCATCTTTCCCGAAGAAATGTAAATGTGAAGTATTCATATTCCTACGTTAGCTGCCTCCTCAGTCTTTTTCACGATCATATAGGTCATTCTTCGATTGACAATTTTTTCACCAATGAATATTGCTTAAATTATTACAATAATTATATTACTTTCATGATTATTGTTCGTTAGGTATCACACAATCTCTTTTAATTATTTATTGTGCATGAGTGTGTGTTTTTCTTTTCTTTTCTTTTAATGACGGAATGGTTATGCAACACCCGCACCATATTTCTGTTCGCACTCGTGTAAGTTTAAGCACAGATGTGTGTACTGTTTGTTGGTGACGCAAGACTGGTTGCAGTATTTGCTACGGACATGAAGAACTATATACGCCAGTTTCTTAACAAGTTCAGTAATTTTAACTTAGAGATCGGCTGAGCACAGTGAAAATTCGAAGTAATTTAAAAGTCGAATATCTTGGATATGGGGTAACCCATATTTGTACCATAGTTTGGCGTGTTTTCTATTGTTAAAAGTGTGGGTTATCTGTACATACCCCACACTTTTTTTTAAAACTCCGCCCACTATCTCAGGTAAAAACAACGTCAACAAAGTTGTGTTTTAACACGTCCATGATACTGTTCACAGTAAAAGATTCCTCCAGATCAAAATTTCTAATAACTCAACACGGATAACTGATTCAAACTAAGTTCGTCGAATAAATCTCATTTGAAGCTTGAGACAAAACAATATCGGCAATGGCTCTAACAGAATGACTCTATTTTAATATTCTCCTCCATGTGTGCGAACAAGTAACGCGTGTAAGATGAAATAAGGGTATCCTGTAGAAAGGTTTTATAGAAAGTCAATCACGTGATAGGAACGTGTTTGAATAGTAAACTTGTTTTGTAGACAGAGTGAATAGCGGCGGCCAATCGGATTTGACATTTATCATTCACGGTTTTGCGACAGACATTTCTCAATTTTTTTTTTTTTTTTTTTTTTTTTTTTTTTTTGCTTATTGATTGATTTTTTAAAGTATATAAATGTGTATGTTTATTCAACCATTTTTAAAATCATACATGTATATTATTCAAAAAGAGTAATTATATCATCATCAATTTAATCTAATTTCAACAGGAGCATTGCAAAACTTAGGTTCGTAAACTCAAAATTGTTTAAATAAGTTTAATTATTTGAAGCAAGTATCGGTACTAGAAGTCGGAAAATGAATAAATATGAAATAAGAATATGACATTGAACAGTCGATTTATTCCTAAGCTATGAATTTTTAAACAATTACAGATAATTAATGTATATCGCCGATAGAAAATCATTTTAGAAATTCACGGAGTACAATGTACATACAGTAATAAGACCAACACATTGGCGCCGTATTGATTAGAGGCAAGTGCACGCTCGAAAACTGTAATAATTGTAAACTATGGTACAAGTAACTTACCCCATATAATATTGTTGATTATGTGCAGATACCCGATGGACGTGGCCATAATGACACTCGGGAGCTACGCTCCCTCGTGTCATTATGACCACGCCCATCGGGTATCTGCACATAACCAACAATATTATATGGGGTAACTACTACCTATTCTTGTTAATTTCAAGTTTTATGACAGAAATTGCTGATCACCCAAGATCAACTTAAAGTTCGTATTTTTTTTTAATATGTAATGTATTGTTATGTAAATGATTACACGTATTATATCATCAGACTTGCCACTGTAGACTTTATGATAAATGAATGCAAACATTATTAATGGCTAATAAAGATGAACTTGTTTCTTTTACTTATGGTCAGCTGACATAATTTGATCTAAAAAAACACGTCATTTTTGTACGGTTTTGTCTTTAAAATATTCTTTAATCAACCTTATAGATAGATTATATGTTGATATTTTCCAAAATTCTATTCTTGTTATAATCTGGTTTAGAAGATGTTAATAACTTTCTGAATCGTTTCAAATTTGAATTGCTTAGGACATGACAATTTAAATTAAAAAAAAAAAAACTCAAATGAATGGCATTTTTGTTGAAAATTTTATCCATAGAAACACCGGTAAAGATATATCTAAGCAAACAAAAATGAGGATCTTAGTTTTATTCAATAATTTTTGTTGACATGATAAAAATAATTGTGGTAATTTCCATTTATCGATGAGATGGCTGGCTTTTCTTACTCATCAGTTATCAATGTTAATTCACGAACTTTATATAACTGTTTGTGAGTTATTTAAGGGAAATCCATGCCGAGGCGTGTAAATAAAAGGAAAAGAATATCCTTTTGTTTTTTTTATTTCGTGCAGGTGTAGGGGCTGCAGGCATTGCAGATATATCCATAAATCATGCATTATTTTCTACAGTTGCCACAACGTTATCGGTATTCTAGAGAAAAACATAAAACAGACTATCGTTTTCTTTAGAAATCGGTAAAGATGTCTGCCATGTATCTGTAGTGATCTTTAAACAGAACAAACCCCAAACGACTCAAAAATCAGTTCAGGTATGTTGGTGAAGGATATTGCTCCATCTAGGGTGAGGCCAACAAAGAATCAGTGATAACAATCATTGCTACATTAAAAATAGTGGAAGATTTACCTGATCTACTATTATACCTACACCTTTGAAATCACAACTGTTTACTATGCTAAATGTAATTCATTTTGCCATGTAAATTTCATTGACCTCTATATGTTGTATAACGAATAAATATATTGTATCGTATATTTGTATAGGGAGAGGGCGATTTTAGTTACAAACTTTGTGCCAAATCTCATTAGTAAATTAAAACAATAAGTTCAAATCAAATTTCTTTAAAATGAGTTTAAGTATTGCAAACGAACATGCAATCAACAATATGGCCACGGACTACAAGTATCTCCCTAAAGATAATCAACTTGTATGAAATTTATAAAAAAAACAATGTTATTATAAAGTTGACAATGTCTATTCATATTGCGTGGCACAGGTAGGCGCGCCTGAAGATTTTACTTGTTGCTGTAGAGGATATGCCAAATATTTTTCTTGATTCCGGGACTCTTTCTGTATCAGACAATTATCATACATTTTGAAAACGTAATATGCAAAAAACAACTTGGAGGTGGCATAAATATTTAAAGATTGTTTGCACATTAAACTTGATTAAATTCTTGATTTTTAAAGTTCTTCTCTCGTAATGTCCGATTGCATAATTTTGGGCGAATTTCATTGCTTTTTGGCGGATGCTGTATCAAGATATTTTAAAAGTTATAAATTTATGTTTAACTTAACTTAAATATTATCGTGTTTTAATTTTACGTGTAACATGATACGATATCGTATGATATTAAATCGTATCATATAATATGATGTGATATTATAATTATGATATTTTATCTAATGATATGATATTGTATTATATATAATATTGTATCATATGATACAATATTGTATTATCTGAAGCTATAATGTATCATATGATATGTTACAATATTGTTTTATGTAATTTGATACGATATTGTATCATATGATATTGTATCGTATATGTTTATTATATGATATTGTATCATATGATACTATACAAATATAGCCCTTCCATGAGGTCGAACCATTGATACATTGACTTCACAGAAAAGCATATCGACCGGGCACGAAGCTCCAGAAATCTAAAACTCATCCATCATCTGAGACCTATGGCTCAGATTCAGCCTCAAAGACTGTGGAGTGCATCAGAATCACAAGATGCACAATCTATCCAAATTTGGTAAAGATTGAACCAATAACAACTAACATTTGTCTACCAAAGGGCACCTGTTGTGATGATTGTAACAGTTGCAAATTAATATTGAATTATGAGGTTTTGAGTTTTCTTTTTCGGTCAATTTAGGGGAGCTTCTTTGCTTTCAGCGAATCATCGATATGATAGAATAATTATAATAGAACTAGACACGATCTCGTTGCGAGCAACGAGGAGGTCTTCCTTCCAATTTTAGAAGTTGAGATACGTGTATGACCTTTTTTTGCTATTTGCCAGCTAAATGATTTGTAAAAAGAAAAAAAAAAGATCTCTTGATTCTGAACAGACTATTTTCTTCTATTTCTTTATCTTTTATCATTTTTTTTCAGCCCCTTTTTCTTGAATTCAACTGAAAGATCTTATTATTTTAAACACATTTTGTTCATTAAGTGTTCAGAAATTTGTTACCGTTCTTGAGATATTTGGGAAAGATTGCTTTAGGGGCCGACCCTTTATCTCCCTGTAGGGTCCATTTGACGAAACTTTGATGGTTGAATTTTATTACCAACACTATTCTAAGCATCTTCTCTTATATAATGCTTTTCAAAATATTTCTCCTTTTTAAGATATAAATGAGCAAAATATTGGATTTCTAGCCCCTTAAAACCCCTAATTATGTAACATGTCCGAAAACTTTTAACATGCGTAGATAAAGAGCTAGAGGATTAACATTTTTGCTTCTATAACACATTACAAAATGTTTCTTATTAAAGAGATATAGATAAAAGACTTTAAACCCTTCCGGGCCCCTAATATGAGGGGTCAGCCCCTTTTGCTTGGTGTCAGTTGAAAGGTCTTGTTTATATAAACTTTTAATGTTCTACATATGTTAACAAAATATTTATGACAAGAAAGATATTCGTGATCAAATCTCAAATTTCCCAAAAAACTGTCAAAAAAGTTAACATCAACATTTTCAGGTTCAGGCGAGCTTCCAGGACAATGACTTCTAGTCAAATATAAAACAAGCATGCAAATCTACCATAACCACTCTATCTTGCATATAAATTTCAAGTCTTTAACTATAACGGTTTTTGAGGAGATGCGTGGACAATATCATGTCCCAAAATACATGAAAAAGGGAGATAATTCAGAAGCGGAATTAAATTTTCAAACAAAAAGTTGTATGCAATGAGAGGTTCACCTAAGACATCATCCCTGTAAAAATCATTAAAATCGATGGAGAAATGGTTGAGAAATTAAGGGTGTCTACCAAGAAGAATATAGAAGAATGAGAAACAGTAGAAAAACAGTAAGGTCTTCCGCTGAAGACGGAAGACCTTAATAAATGATTTTCTCAATTGGGGGGGGGGGGAGGGGGGAGTATACATATTATTAATAGATGAGTCCGTCACTTGTTACCTAAGAAATTTTTAAATCAGATGATTCATCACAGCTGTTTGAAAGTTATATAATATTTATAATATTATAATTTATATAATAATCTTTTGATTGCGCATTAAAGATTACTTGAAGAAAGAATGCTTTATGACAAGTTCAATGAATAATATTCCTTCTGACGTCAATTTAGATATTTTTTTAACGACAAACATTTATCTTGTATAACTATAAGCGTTATTTAAAATCAAAACACGTTCTGTTGCAAAGTAGTTTAAAGCTATAATTGCCCTATTTAATGATAGAAATGTTTGATTTTTTTTTCATTAAGCCACATAAGTTATAAGATCTCTCCATATCATACAATTCAATTCGAACGCATTTAAAATCATTGATAATTTTTTTTTTCAATGTCCGATGCGGACAATAAACGGATGTCGATGCAAAAGCGTGGTAGGCATTTTGTTAGTGGGCTAATGCATTTGGAGACAGAAGAAAGAGAGAGAGAGAGAAAAATTGAGTCAAGAGGCTTCCGAAAGGGGTTCTATTGACGTTGTACTACCAGTATCTGATTTTTCCCCAGATCAAGTGTGAAAATGTGGTGGTCTCTATGCGTTTTTGATATTAGAGCTCGTTTCAAAATACCGTCGATTTTCCTACTTGGTGAGAGTCAATGTTTATGTCAGCAGCTCGCTAGACTCAGTCGGCCGGTCGCTTCGCCAGCATCAAAGACATGCCGCCGCCACAACAACGCATGCGGTTGAAACAGTGCAACTTGATTAAAAATAGAGTACTGCAGGTCGAAAAAAAAATATTTTACTTATGTATACTAACATTTGAAAGTATTCTTATGTTCGGTTCGGAATGACTTTATTCAAATATATGTCAAGAGAGAGAGAGAGAGAGAGAGAGAGAGAGAGAGAGAGAGAGAGAGCTGCCTAAGCGAATTACATCTTCACAATGTCAATGTTTTGTGATTACGGAACTCCACGCAGTTTGTGTGGAGTTCCATAATCACAAAAAAGTGACACGAAGAAGTCCGAAATATATGACATTTTCCTGGCTTTTTTAACGATTTTGATATTTTACATGCCCGCGGAAAGGTAGACAGACATCTCGGCCCAACGACAGCTCGGCGTCTCCAGCTGGAAGCGGCGATTTCAAATAGATATATATAATTAAATTCAATAAAACAGCTTAGGATATAATTTTACTGTACATTTTGATAATCACACTGATAAATAATTAAATAGTGTTGTTGACATATTTTCTCGCGAGATTTAAAAAATTTACAAAATCAAAACAAATCTCAGCAGTTCGATAGAATGTTTTCAACAGCCTGTTTATGGGATCTAAGGACCCATAAAAGCAATATTAGTGAGCAGTAAAATCATTGTTTTATTAATGGTTGTGAGTGAAACATTTGATCCAACCCGTCAATATTTAAAATCGAGCCGAGAATGCCCCCTCCAGTTGGAGGGGGGGGGGGGGGGGGGGGGGGGCGAATTTCCAGTTTTCGTAATGGTGCCGGTGTTATATAGTGCCTTTTCCCCCTAGCCATCTTTCCCCCCGGAAAGATGGATATATAGCAGGTTTTCCCCCCGGAAAAATGACTTAATAGTAGATCTTCCCCCACGGAAAGCCGGCTTTATAGTGGTTTTTCCCCCTTTTTATTGCCAGATTACCCCCACGGAAAACCTACTATATAGTAGATTTACCCCCTGCTTTACATTCCGGTCATGTTTACGGCGGACCACTCGTGGCAATAGTTTGCAATATCTGAGATGATTACTCATAATTTAGGGTAATAAATGCATTTATTAATACATAGTATAAAATACAGGGTTTTTTCGTCCCTGATATGAACGAAGGCACGCGTTTATCACATTCCTGTATCATCGCCCTTTATTTCACTTTTGTTACGATTTTTTGGAACACTTTTGCTCCTTTTATTTAAGTAATGAATTCAAAATTTATTAGTTTTATACGATATAAAATGGTTTGGAGCAGTTTCTTTATAAACCTCGAAGCGGTTATAAAAAAGCGTAAACTGTTAAACCATTTTATATCGTATAAAACGAATATATTTTGAATTCATTGCTTATAATTTAATTTTTTGCTATTAATGGTACATAAAAACGGTCATTTGACCTTTAAAATTCCGTCAAATTGTACAAAATTCAAACGTAACGTCAGGCGGATTGATACGTTTTTGACGTTAGTCTTACTATGACGTAGGCAACATTCTTTATACGATATAAACTATTTTTTTTTAGCTAATCAGAAAGCGTGTTACAACCAGAATTAAATCATTCAGATTTCGAAATACGGCGGATATTTGTTGTTTTAATCGATGCATATTTATGGTGTGGACTTTGACGTTATAACATGGACATATTTTTTTAGAGGACGTCACAACGCGTTTGAGCGTCAAAATGCGCCTTTTTTTTTAGATGGGAGAACTAGGATAAAGCTGGATAAAGTTTTTCATATGAAAATATAAACGAGTTGTTTATCAAAAATAGGATTAAAACAATACTTGGCAAAATCTGGATTAAACTCGAATCAACTCTCAACCAATATCAGCCCCATGGCCTTCGTTCCTCCGTATCTGATATTGTAGTATCAGGTTGATATAGGGTGTGATACAGATTTTGCCATGTATTATTTTCTATGTAATAATCTAACGGGAAACTGTGTGCAATGACTTGATGAGAAACTGATCTTTTTTTCTTCGCTTGATGGGGTTCTAAATCAAATGAAATTTCAGATTGTGAAATGTAATTCAAACTAGACAACTCATTACATTTCATATACTCAGAAAGGTATTTTGTTCTATTTTTTTCAACAAATAAAACTCTCAGATATATACCATTACTTGAAACTATATGTACATGTATTACAATGTACATAAAGACAAGAATACATACAAGAAAATTCCATAAGAAACATCTACTATAAAAGGTCCTTTACACGTGGGATTTTTAGTTTTAAGTTTCGTAGAAAACACAGAATGTCCAACAGTAGTTCTGAATTCTTTCCATTAGAGATACATATTAAAATGTTTTAGAGTATAAAGTTTCTTTAAATTTCCTAGGGGGAAAGGCTACTATATAGCAGGTTTTCCGGAAGGAAAAGCTACTATGGGGGAAAAACTGCTATACAACACCGGTTCTGATGTTTTCCTGCATGGCATGTAGCTATCAAAATCGTTAATATTTCGGACTGGCATGTAAAATAACAAAATTGTTACAAAAGCGAGGAATACGTATCCGAGGAAATCCTCGTTTTTTTTTTTTAATTTTAGCACACTGAATAATTGATGTCGTTATAGTTTCGCCGATTATGCTAATTAAAGTGCACTTATTTAGTATCGACATGTTTCTGGGTTGACCCATGTCAGTGTACAAGCTGCAACATCTACGCAGATGAAAAAAATTAACTGACTCTTGTCCAATCAGATTGTATTTTGCACATTGGCATCTTATCCGCTCTGCTCTCTATGGACATACATAAGGAATAAGGAAACTTCGGGCTTTATGATAGATTTGATCACGCCCCGACCGAAATTATCACCTCATAATATTCAAAGAATGATTCCTTATTACTTATATTCATATAATTTTCAGCAGTTATATGATTAAATATTAATATATTAATTATGCAAACCCGCTTGCGCCCCAAACAATACGTCAATTGAAGTTATTGGGCTGTATAGTACAAAACCGATTCGTAGTGTTGTCACAAAGACACTGGAAAATGTAAATATATATAAATAATACACTTAATGTATTATTTATATGTATGTCATAGAGAGCAGAGTGGATAGGATGGTCCTGTGATTGTAGTAGGCGAAGTAAAGACATTCATCGTGACGAGAGAGAGAGAGAGAGAGAGAGAGAGAGAGAGAGAGAGAGAGAGAGAGAGAGAGCTAGCTAGCTGAGGAAGTAAATATATCGATACGATTCAAACCTGTAAATACCGTCTTCAGGAAAACAATATATATACAGAATTTGTCAGTAAACGCATCTATATATGCATGCATGTACGTATGTGTATAAATACTAAACAATTTAACGTGCAGAATAATTGCACAGATGGCGGCACTTCTCTGATGCTGGCAAAGCGACCCAGCCAGCTCTAATTAATGAGGTCGTACTGCGTCGGTGTTTCGGCGGCATGTCTTTGATGCCGGCGAAGCGACGGGCGTCTGGCTTTAGCGAGCTGCTGACGAAAACAAGACTGTCACCAAGTGGAAAAATCGACGGTATTTTGAAACGAGCTCTAACATTTATTCATTCGTAAAGAAAACTCTGAAATAATAAATTACATGTATTTTGTCAATGTCATCAATTTTTTTTCCATAAGATTAAATATCCATTTTACCTTTCTTTATATGACCTTAGCACTTCATTTATACAAATGAATAATCTGTCGCATTTGTTACAAGGTTTTCTTTTATACAGCTCATACTGACAAGATTGGCTCTGGTCTCCAACATAACGGAAATACATTTGTAGTGTTAATACGGCATACATAGTTTTCATACTTTCACCTTCATTAGAAAGTCAAGAAAGACTACTAGTATCTAACTCAAATCAAATGTTTCAGAATTGAAAGTAAAAATTGAATAATACCATCTTTATTTCTACAATAATGACGTCATGAACGTGAAATGAACAAACCTGCATGTAGTTTAAGGAGAGTTATTTTAATGCTTAAAATAAATATAAGCAAACAAACTGGTCAGCCAGTGTGTATTTTTATATTCGTAAAAATATATGTAAACAATTGTATAATTATTCATTTGACATTTTAATCCTATTTTAATACTATGGAAGATTTGTCAATTTGTGTTTCCATAAAATCGTTTCTCCGGCTTAGTTTCTACATGCGGTTACTTAAACTGTGAAATAGATGATAAAGTAGCAGTCTAACCCAAGCTCACAGTAACAAAAAACAAAAGTATTAACAGAGTATTAATTGATGTTACACAATATCCAAACAATTTGTCCAATCTGAGGGATAGTTTCTGCCAAGGGTCTGTTTCGTCGACTGCACAAGAAAGTCGTTCCCTGTCGTTTGCACGTCGAGTTGCTGATATTTCGTTGACATTTTTATCATTTTCCACGAGATGCCTGAACATCCATTCGTAAATCCTGTTCATTTTCATGTCCTTTGGCTTGTAGTATATATTGGTGACAAGAACTTCTAGTAGAATTGTTGAACCACTCATCAACAGGTGCATGGTCATGAATATACCGAACTTGAACACGTGTTCAGACGATCTGGGGATGTTTGAACTAATCATGGTCATGAATACGGCAAAGGTAAGGAATATCGCCATAGTCATTCCTATTTTCTCCCCAGACTCAACAGGAACAACAAAACACACCATATTTAATACTGACAGTAACAAAATAGGAAGGACAGTACTGTATAGATAAAACAAGGGCCTTCTATCAATTACCATTGAAAACTGGAGATCTGTATAGTTCAATTCATCCTCTACCGGAATTTCTGTTACATTTGAGAAAACGATGTCCCATTCTTCATTAGGGGAATAATTATCTAAATCTAATTCATCGTACTTTTGAACGAGTCTAATTTTCTCATCCACTGAATACCAGGTTCCAATCTTAATCGAACAATTTTGTCTATCAAAAGGATATTGGCTTATATCTACATCACATCCGGTTTTCACCTCCTTGTTCCACCATATTGTAACCTTTCCAGTGTGTTCCAATAACGCCTTTCCGTCGTCCGACCTGACAAGACACTTGTTATTGGTCACTTCGTTGGTTACACAGATATCTGGATTCCAGATCTTCTCAGCGGGAATTATAATGGATTGGATGTTATTGTACACGCTTCGGTTCCAGGTCAAGTGTTCGTCTGTCCACTCCAGGTCGATCCAGACGGTGGCAGAAAGGGTCTGAGACCTCTCCTCCAACGAATGCAGGGATATTAGATTGACCGATACATTCACAAGTAAAGTGTGTTGGTATTCTAGTGTTGGTCGTATATCGGGGTTATAATCTTTGAATAATTTGTCGAAAAGCAGATACTCTGGATGGTCGTAATTTTTGCAAAGAGCGATACTTAAAAGACATGAACACAAATAAAGATACACGTACACTCGCTCCATAATCTTCAGGTTCTCTTTGCAAAAATATATATCACTTACAGTGCTGCTCTATCGGTGCTCTCCCTCATGAAAGCAGGCAACAGATAGAATGCAGTTTAAACTTATGCAACGTATAGTTCAGCCTTCTTGCACACGTAGCTTTTTCTCCGAAATACCTAATGCAAATGAAGATAAGATATTTTTCTTAGAATTTTGTTATAAAAAGCAGAACATTGAATATCGAGGCCTACTAAATTTCAATACAGATATCAGTTACACATAATTATATTTAAACAAAATGAATAGAATACTATATAAAATATATCAACAATGATTCATACCTGGTCTACGATGTTAAAGTTGTTTTCTTTCGTCATTTATTGAATTCCTTATGATTGATAAAAAAAACCGTATCATCCATCTGAAATGCTGACTCTTCGACACTGGGATACACACGGGTTGACAACTGACAATGATTGGTATTGCAATGTAAAGCACAGAATCTCCATCGCTCAATGAGAGATAAAAAAAGCGCAACGACGAAGCAAATGAAAATGATGGACGTGCTCGTTATTTTGTGCGTAATAATGCACTTTGCTACTGTTTTGACTGTCCAAGTGGGTTCTCGTGAGGCTCTGATACACAGGGAATTGTTTAAGGAATACAATGCCTTCGTTAGACCAGTTAAAAATTCCTCCATGCCAATTACTGTTGAAATCAGTTTGATTTTAAGGAATGTTTACGATTTAGAAGAAAAACAAAATACGTTGCACTCTTCGACTGAAATTGAAATGTCCTGGATGGATGATTTTCTGTCTTGGAATGCCACAGAAATGGGGGGTATACAAGCAATTCTCGTCCCAACGAAGAAGATTTGGACACCAAACATTTGCATAAAAAATGCCGTATCGAATAAAAACTGTTTAAGTACACACTTAACAGTGCAAATAGAGTCAAACGGAAAAGTGAATTGGTGGTTTATTCAAGAACTCAAGACGGAATGTAACGTAGACATCAGCAGGTACCCGTTTGATCATCAAATGTGTGCGATAAAAATCGGATCTTTGTATTTTTCTGATCAAGAAGTTTTACTTAAAATCGTCGATACTAGAACCAATTCGACATCTTCAAGTGCAAATGGATTTGTCAGTAATGATGAATGGGGGCTGCTTGGAAAATTTAACGACGAAATTGGAATCTCGTATGATGGAATGAAGTTTACCATACTGAATTTTGAATTTGACTTGAAACGGCGAGTATCGTTTCATGTGAACAATATCATTATACCACTCTTTCTTCTGACTTGCCTAAATCTCTCTTGCTATTTCATTCCTTATAATTCGGGGAAGTTGTCAACTTCGATGGAAGTATTTTTGGCCTTTGCTTTATTCTTGTACTCCATATTCGATATTGTGCCGGTTTCTTCGAGACACAACTTTATTTTAGGGATGTTTGTGACGTCACAATTGATATTCAGTGCGTTTACGGTAATATTGAATGCAAAACTGTCCTATCTGTTTCAACTGAAATCGGAAATCCCAATGTCCTCGCCATTTCGCAGATTGTATGGAATCTTAAACGGAGCGGGAATTCCAAAGCAACGGACCCATGAGATACACGTCATGGAAAACGAAGAGCTAGTTCCTGATGAGCAAAAGGAGTCCTCTATTCGTTCTCGTTCATGCAGGGGAAGCAGAAAATACCCCAAAAGAGCTTCAGCTAGAACAATTTCAATTCATTCAAAGCACAGCCATCACTCTGAATGCCCTGGCCCACAATTTGTTGATTGGATTGAATGTGCACAAACTATCGAGAGAATGGCATTTGCATTTATGCTAGTTTTAAACGTCCTATGTTACATAATTTTAGTTTGCTTTCTTTTTAGTTAAAACAGCTATAAGTTTTAGGTAAAGTTATAGTAAATGAACTGTGCCTCTTAAATGTGAATTTTTTTTATCACGTACACACTTAAAACCAAGAGCTTGGCCTAAAAAGGTGTGTCGGAGCATAATGTTTGGTAAAAAATAAAATCAGTTACAATTTTCATACCTGACATGACATGTATCCAGGTCGTCAACAGTCGCTCAAAAACCGATCACTAATGTATTCTGATATTTTATATAGGTATCCGAATTTTTCACGTGATTGCAAACGAAATGCCGAAATTCCATACAATTCACCAGTCATGTAAAAAAAAAGATAATTTCTAAATCATTTACAACGTCTAAATGGATTTATCACCCCCATTAACTTAGTCTAAACTCATTTACTAGATCTAAGTTTTATGACTTTTACCATGAATATCCTTTTCACATTTGTCCTCGAAAAGTTTTGTTTGTGATAAATATTCTTTGAACAATTAAAAATGCTTTCCAAAATTTTACTGTTGATTGTAACTTATTTACCACAAAAAGGCTTCAAACCGTGTAAACCAGTTTAAACTTGACTTACTCCACAAGTAGCATCTAAAGAAAACCCCTGAACCTTTGTCTTACAAGTTAATATAGATTTTAAAATACCCTATATTTAATGTAGAATAACTTTCCTAAATTATACAGCACATAATGCTTTAATTTTTTTGTAGGCAATTTGAACATGATGATTAGCTGAAATGATCTTCATCTACATGATGATTAGCTGACATGATCTTTATCTATTTGAATTGATTTCAGAAATTCCATAATATTAAAATCAAAATAAAAATGTCAGAAATATCATTCAGAAATGAAACACTCAGGCAAAGTGTTCCCCCGCATTACCAAAACCTTTAATATTACATGCATTTACCAAGAAGAGCGCCACAATCAGCATGGGAGTAATATATTGCGTCTGTAGGCTTGCTGGGATATTTATATTACGAAAACAACAGCCGTTTCTTAGGAAAATGACAATTACTATGATTATTTGCTTCAAAGCGTTAAGACTCAAAGATTGATGGTAAAACACTACGTTTAGAATATATCAGAGAAAACCAATGAAAATTCGTTGTTAATTTTCATAAAGTCAATATAAAGGCATCCGTCGACTTGTCAGGTGATCATCATTGAAAACCACTGGATATTGGAATCAGGACCTTGGAAACGAAACCTTTGTGACGATTTAACGAGTCTCCCTACAGTTCAATATTGTACAAGTAATGCCCAAAGATATAACAATGAATAGAACAAAGTCCACCTGCTTGTTAGCTGTCATTTATCATTCAACAAATATGTTTTGTTTATATATACTGAATCAGATCTTGATTATTACTGTATTTTTTCGTTTTGTCTGCTGCCTTTGGCACCAAAGTGTTATCAGTCATAAAGATTGGTTCAATAGTTTGACTCTCGGGGGGGAAGTGGTTGTATGGGATTGACAAGAAATGTCGTCATCTCTGGTAAAATCAGGACAAAAAATCTCCGGAAGATGAAAAAAATACTAGCTGAGCATCATCAATGATTAAAAGCGTTCACATATCAATCACATGTTCAAAAAACTATTCCGTTTGGTTGGTTAATTTCTCTTTAGCGAGCGATGATTGGACCACTTAGTATTGCGACTTTTTGTGATCAGCTTCGCACGCATTGCGCCTTGCACTAATTTATTTACTTTGCAGTGACAGCTTCATTTAAATCGTTAATTACACGAGTACTAAAAGCATTCCAATGCGTTTACCTTAGAAGTAAAACATTTATACAGTTACATAATTATTCAAATCACGTTTTCCTTTACATGTATTACATGTATAAGAAAGTACAATTCGCCCACTAAAAGTAAAGTTTATTCATGCCATGTTATTTCGGAAATCAACAAACGGTGCGATATATCCTATTCATCATGTTTATTGCATGTACCTTCATACTTTTGCATTACATTTAACAGAACTGACCAATGATATTACATGCCGATCATTCTCTTAAAAGGAATACTTGTTTCAGTCTCGATTTAATGCATCAAACCTTGTTCCTTTTTATGCCCTGTTCAATGTACATGGTTAGCAAGGAAGGGTTAAGGTTGAATATTTTCGCCTACCATGGGATTTGTAATGCACCGTTTATCGAAATCTATGAAAGCTCAGATATTTTAGATGTTAAAAATCAAGACTCGGAATGCGAAACTAATTTCCAATTTTGAACCTCGAATGTTAAATGGGCCTTCTGGCTTCCATACCAAAAATACATTGCAAATAATATCGCGCTATTTGAGCAATTGGATAAATGTTAGCCGTTAGTCTCCGGTCTGTCAATCAAATTGTGTCTGGAAAATTGGTAGTATATGTATGTCATTTTGCAAAGGTTTTCTGTTGTAAAAGGACACTCACGATACCAGTGGTGAAATTGATTATGCTGGTAAGCACTGAACATGGCTTACAATTCCCCAATGTGGATTTAAATAACAAATTTCATCAATTATTCATATTGAAAGACTAAACTAACTTAATTTGTTAGGCATATGTTTTTCATAAAGTGTTTATTAAAGCTTTGCACATGAATCAATTCTATTCAGAATCGAAATTATTGCCTGTTTATGCTTCTAATCAATCTCAAACATACGAGAACCAAAAGAAAATGGAACGGTTATTCTGAGATTTAGAAACTAACATCGCAGAAAAAATGCCTTAAAAATAAAATTATAGTATGTTTATGTCAAAAATTCACGACTTAGTAAAATTATTTTTTTTAAATCCTTCTGAAACCAACAATAGTTCCAGAGGGAGCAATATAAGGGTATATATCATCCCCTTCCTTTACCAAATGAAATTAAAACATAGATTATCAAAGATTACATAGCTCACCGAGATGTTTCAAAGCGAGGCAAGCTACTGACAAACAAGTTGATCAAACAGGACTATCAACAGTCTCGTTTCTCTCGTCATCTTTTCGTAAGTTCTATGGTCGATAAAACGACCTTGTCAGCAAATACAATCTTCTACTGAGTCGCATGCTAACTGACGTGATTCATACTAATCGTTAGACCATAATTAATCACCTAATTGTCTACGGACCTTTCCGTTTTCCCCGATTACGACAAAGAGCACACGGCGGGTGTGACCGGTCAGCAGACGATGCTTACTCCTCCTCCATGGCACCTGATCGTACCTCTATTTTTTTTTTAAAGAGGTCCGTGTTTGCTCTGCTCCTGTTTTGTAATTTTCCATTGGACTTTTAAATCTGAATACTGTTCGTTATCTTTATCTTTATCTTTATGAGATCACCTTTATCATGTATGATATCACATAAAAATCATAGTTATTGATCTTTATTAAAATATTGTATATCAATGTGTGGTTCATATGTTACAATATTGTATCAAATTATATGAAAATTTCATACTGTATTGTATGATACAACATATTTATCAATACCCTAATATATAATACAAAATTGTATTATATGATACCATTTAAAATTATGTCATATGATATAATATCAAGATTCAATATGATATTGTATCGTGATACGATATTGTATCATATGATAAGATAATGTATCATATTTTGTAATAATGTATGATATGATAGGATATTGTGTCATATTATATTATTTCGTATAATTTGATATGATGTTGTATAATATATAATATTATCAGGTAATACGATAATGTACCATATGATACAATACAATATTGTTTCATGAAATATGATACAATTGTACCATGTTAAAATATATTGTATCATATGATGCAGTATTATATCATGCAATATTACATAATATCATACAATATCGTGTGATATATTGTCATATATACAATATCATGATAAAAAAATCATATGAGACAATATCATATGTTATCATATCAAATGTTATAATATCATATCATAATACAAAACTGTATGATATTATACGATGCAATATCATATTATATTATTAAACATAAATCATATGAATCAATATTATATAAATAGGAATCATGATATATTAATTATCAATAATCACATCTATCAAACAAGTTTGAGTGAGGTAGGACAAGGTTTCCTTAGCATCCTTGATAATTGAGATCTGGCACTGTATCTGAAGCCAGCCGTATGTTTCAAATCCAAACTTACATGAACCATGAAAGTTGGTCAGGACAGCATTTTTTCCAACATTCAAACCTGCATTTAACTACTCAAAAAAACACACACTTGCTTCAGCATCCAGATAATCAAGATCAAGTTCTGTATCTGAAGCTACCTCTGTATTACACATCAATGGTTATATCAGTTTAAGTCTGACTAGGTATGAAGAGAGTTTACTACATTTTGTAACCAGCTCTAAGACCCTAACACAATTTGAGTTGTTCTTAAATCTTAAACCTGCCTAAGCATAAAGATAATCAAGGTCACTCTTCGTATCTGAATCTACCTCTGTGTTTACCATCTTTATTTCTACACTAATGAGTCATGTACGTAAAATGAACAAACCTACACTCCTCCTAGGCACCTGATCCTACCTCTATCTTTTTTGAGGTCCGTGTTGCTCTGCTTTGAATTTGTATTTTGTTTTATGGATTTTTGAGATGGTTGACGGTTTGCTATTGTCATTTTTTCATGTAGTTTAAGGAGAGTCACTCTTGTGCTTAAAATAAATATAAGCAAACAAACTGGACAGATAGTTTTTTTTTTATTCATAAAAATATATGTAAACAAATGCATAACATTCATTTGACATTTTAGTCAAATTTTGTTTATAGTTTCTAAATCTACGTTAACACCAAAAACTGATTTTGCGTTCTTACTAGTATCTTCCTACTCTCTTTTTAATAATGCTATGGAAAATAAGTCAATGAATGTTTCGATAAAATCGTGTTTTTTCGGCTTAGTTTATACATGATGCGGTTATTTAAACAGTGAAATAGATAAAAAAAAAAAAAAAAAAAGGTAGGAGTTTAACCCAAGCTCACAGTAACAAAAAACAAAAGTATTAACAGAGTATTAATTGATATTACACAATATCCAAACATTTTGTCCAATCTGAGGGATAGTTTCTGCCAAGGGTCTGTTTCGTCGACTGCACAAGAAAGTCGTTCCCTGTCGTTTGCATGTCGAGTTGCTGATATTTCGTTGACATTTTTATCATTTTCCACGAGATGCCTGAACATCCATTCGTAAACCCTGTTCATTTTCATGTCCTTTGGCTTGTAGTACATATTGGTGACAAGAACTTCTAGTAGAATTGTTGAACCACTCATCAACAGATGCATGGTCATGAATATACCGAACTTGAACACGTGTTCAGACGATCTGGGGATGTTTGAACTAATCATTGTCATGAATACGGCAAAGGTAAGGAATATCTCCATAGTCATTCCTATTTTCTCCCCAGACTCAACAGGAACAACAAAACACACCATATTTAATACTGACAGTAACAAAATAGGAAGGACAGTACTGTATAGATAAAACAAGGGCCTTCTGTCAATTACCATTGAAAACTGGAGATCTGTATAGTTCAATTCATCCTCTACCGGAATTTCTGTTACATTTGAGAAAACGATGTCCCATTCTTCATTAGGGGAATAATTATCTAAATCAAATTCATCGTACTTTTGAACGAGTCTAATTTTCTCATCCACTGAATACCAGGTTCCAATCTTAATCGAACAATTTTGTCTATCAAAAGGATATTGGCTTACATCTACATAACATCCGGTTTTCACCTCCTTGTTCCACCATGTTGTAACCTTTCCAGTGTGTTCCAATAACGCCTTTCCGTCGTCCGACCTGACAAGACACTTGTTTTTCGTCACTTCGTTGGTTACACAGATATCTGGATTCCAGATCTTTTCAGTGGGAACTATAATGGATTGGATGTTATTGTACTCGCTTCGGTTCCAGGTCAAGTGTACGTCTGTCCACTCCAGGTCGATCCAGACGGTGGCAGAAAGGGTCTGAGACCTCTCCTCCAAAGAATGCAGGGATATTAGATTGACCGATACATTCACAAATAAAGTGTGTTGGTATTCTAGTGTTGGTCGTATATCGGGGTTATAATCTTTGAATAATTTGTCGAAAAGCAGATACTCTGGATGGTCGTGATTTTTGCAAAGAGCGATACTTAAAAGACATGAACACAAATAAAGATACACGTACACTCGCTCCATAATCTTCAGGTTCTCTTAGCAGAAATATATATCACTTACAGTGATGCTCTGTCGGTGCTCTCCCTCATGAAAGCAGGCAACAGATAGAATGCAGTTTAAACTTATGCAACGTATAGTTCAGCCTTCTTGCACACGTAGCTTTTTCTTCGAAATAACTAATGCAAATGAAGATAAGATATTTTTCTTAGAATTTTATGAAAAGCAGAACATTGAATATCGAGGCCTACTAAATTCCAATACAGATACCAGTTACACATAACTATATCTAAACAAAATGAATAGAATACTATATGAAATATATCAACAATGATTCATAACTGGTCTACGATGTTAAAGTTGTTTTCTTTCTTCAATTTTTGAATTCCTTATAATTGATAAAGAAAAAACCCGTATCATCCATCTGAAATGCTGACTCTTCGACACTGGGATACACACGGGTTGAAAACTGACAATAATTGGTACTGCAATGTAAAGCACAGAATCTCCATCGATCAATGAGAGATAAAAAAAAAAAACCCTAACGACGAAGCAGATGAACAGAATGGACGTTCTCGTTATTTTGTGCGTAATAATGCACTTTGCTACTGTTTTGACTGTCCAAGTGGGTTCTCGTGAGGCTCTAATACACAAGGAATTGTTTAAGGAATACAACGCCTTCGTTAGACCAGTTAAAAATTCCTCCATGCCAATTACTGTTGAAATCAGTTTGATTTTAAGGAATGTTTACGATTTAGAAGAAAAGCAAAATACGTTGCATTCTTCGACTGAAATTGAAATGACCTGGATGGATGATTTTCTATCTTGGAATGCCACAGAAATGGGGGGTATACAAGCAATTCTCGTCCCAACAAAAAAGATTTGGACACCAAACATTTGCATAAAAAATGCCGTATCGAATAAAAACTGTTTCAGTACACACTCAACAGTGCAAATAGATTCAAACGGAAAAGTGAATTGGTGGTTTATTCACGAACTCAAGACGGAATGTAACGTAGACATCAGCAAGTACCCGTTTGATCATCAAAAGTGTGCGATAAAAATCGGATCTTTGTATTTTTCTGATCAAGAAGTTTTACTGAAAATCGTCGATACTAGAACTAATTCGACATCTTCAAGTGCAAATGGATTTGTCAGTAATGATGAATGGGGGCTGCTTGGAAAATTTAACGACGAAATTGGAATCTCGTGTGATGGAATGAAGTTTACCACACTGAATTTTGAATTTGACTTGAAACGGCGAGTATCGTTTCATGTGAACAATATCATTATACCACTCTTTCTTCTGACTTGCCTAAATCTCTCTTGCTATTTCATTCCTTATAATTCGGGGAAGCTGTCAACTTCGATGGAAGTATTTTTGGCCTTTGCTTTATTCATGTACTCCATATTCGATACTGTGCCAGTTTCTTCGAGACACAACTTCATTTTAGGGATGTTTGTGACGTCACAATTGATATTCAGTGCGTTCACGGTGATACTGAATGCAATACTGTCCTATCTGTTTCAATTGAACTCGGAAATTCCGATGTCCTCGCTATTCCGCAGATTGTATGGAGTTTTAAACGGAGCGGGAATTCCAAAGCAACGGACCCATGAGATACACGTCATGGAAAACGAAGAGCTAGTTCCTGATGAGCAAACGGGGTCTTCCATTCGTTCTCGTTCGTGCAGGGGAAGCGGAAAATACCCCAAAAGAGCTTCAGCTAGAACAATTTCAATTCATTCAAAGCACAGCCATCACTCTGACTGCCCTGGATCCCAATCTGTTGATTGGATTAAATTTGCGCATACTATCGAGAGAAAGGCATTTGCATTTATGCTAGTTTTAAACGTCTTATGTTACCTAATTTCAATTTGCTTTCTTTTTAGTTAAAACAGCTATAAGTTTTAGGTAAATATATAGTAAATGATCTACTTGATGTGAATTTCTTATGACGTACGCACTTAATAAGAGCTTGGCCAAAAAAAGGTGTGTCGGAGCATAATGTTTGGTAAAAAATAAAATAGTTACAATTTGCAGAGGATTTTTTTTTCATACCTGACATGACATGTATCCAGGTCGTCTACAGTTGCTCAAAAACCGATCACTAATATATTCTGATATTGAATACTGTGGTTTCATCAATATTCGTTAAATACCAATTTTCGTGGATTTCGTTGTTTAATTGATCCACGAAATGAAATGTTCATTGAAGTGCAATTTCTTTAACATTTTGTATAGATAGGGTCATTGGCCACGAATTTACGTATCCTTGAAACTTAGATTTTTACTTTATCCACGAAAATTGATATCCTTGAATATTAATGAAAACACAGGATAGGTATCCAAATTAATTTTCACATGATTTCAAACGAAATGCTAAAATTCCAAACAATTCACCAGTCATATAAAAGAAGATAATTTCTTAATCATTTACAACGTCTAAATGGATTTATCACCCCCATTAACTAAGTCTAAACTCATTTACTAGATCTAAGTTTTATGATTTTACCACGAATATCCTTTTCACATTTGTTCTTGCAATGTTTTGTTTGCAATAAATAATCTTTGAACAATTAGAAATGTCATTAAAAACCTTTAATATTACATGCATTTAACAATGAAGAGCGCCATAATCAGCATGGGAGTAATCTTTTGCGTCTGTAGGCTTGTTGAGATATTTATATTGCAAAAACAAAGGCGGTTTCTTAGGAAAATGACATTTTCTATGATTATTTGTGTTAAAGCGCTAAGACTAAGATTTAAAAAAAAAACAATAAAAAAATTTAAATGATGTAATGCCAAGAAAGTGAAGGATTAAAGATAATACATTAAGGAATTACATAGTCTTAGGGACCATATTGTATCAGGCGGTTGAAAAAAGTATTGATAATGCTTTGACATTTCAAGACTAATTTTAATTAGTTCAACTCTTCATATTTTAAAATCGTTTAGAATATATCGGAGAAAACCAATGAAAATTCGTTGTTAATATTCATAAAGTCAATATAAAATGCATCCGTCGACTTGTCAGGTGATCAACATTGAAAACCACTGGATATTGGAATCGGGACATTGGAAACGAAACCTTTATGACCATTTTACGAGTCTCCCTACAGTTCAATATTGTACAAGTAATGCCCAAAGATGTAACAATGAATAAAACAAAAGTCCACCTGCGTCGTTAGCTCTCATTTATCATTCAACAAACATGTTTTGTTTATATATACTGAATCAGATCTTGATTATAACTTTAATTTTCGTATTGTCTACTGCCTTTGGCACCAAAGTGTTATCGGTCACTGAGATCAAACTCGAGCAACTTCATAAAGATTGACTCTCGGGGGAAGGGGTTGTAGGGGATTGACAAGAAATGTCGTCATCTCTGGTAAAATCAGGAGAAAAATTTGTGATCTCCGGAGGATGACAAAAATACCAGCTGAACATCATCAATGATTAAAAACGTTCAATTATCAATCTCATTTTTAAAAATCTATTCCTTTTAGTTTATTATTTTCTCTTTAGCGAGCGATGATTGGACACCTTAGTATTGCAACTCAGGCTTTTTGTGATCGGCTTCGCACGCATTGCGCCTTGCACTAATTTATTTACTTTGCAGTGACAGCTGCATTCTAATCCGTTTGTCTTGAGGGTAAACCTTATATACAGTTACATAATTATTCAAATCACGTTTTTCTTTACATGCGTAAGACTATAATTCGCCCACTAAGACTAGGGTTTATTCATGCCATGCTATTTCGGAAATCAATAAACGGTACGATATATCATATTTATCATGTTTTTGCATGTACCTTAATGCTTTCGCATTACATTAACAGAACTGACCAATGATATTACATACCGATCATTCCTTTAAAAGAAATATTTGTTTCAATCTCGATTTAATGAATCGAATCTTTTTCCTTTATATGCCCTGTTCAATGTACATGATTAGCAAGGAAGGGTTAAGTTTGAATATTTTCGCTTATCATGGCATTTGTAATGCACCGTCCATCGAAATCTATGAAAGCTCATTCGATATTTTTTGTGTTAAAAATCAAGACTCGGAATGCGAAATTAATTTCCAATCCCGGAAGTTAAATGAACCCTCTGGCTTTCGTACCAAATATTTTGATATCGCGCGTTTTGAGCGTTTGGATAAATGTTAACCGTTAGTCTCCGGTCTGTCAATCAATTTGTGTCTGGAAAATCGGTAGAACATGTATATGTCTGTCATATTGCAAAGGTTTTCTGTTGTAAAAGGATACTCACGATTCTACTGGTGAATTTGATTATGTTGGTACATTGGTACATGTAAGCACTGAACATGGCTGACAATTCCCCAATGTGGATTTAAACAACAAATTTTATCAATTATTCATATTGAAAGACTAAACTAACTTAATTTGTTAGGCATATGTTTTTATGAAAGCTATGCGTACGAATCAATTCTATTCAGAATCAGAATGTTCCCTGTTTATGCTTCTAATCAATCTCAAACATACGAGAACCAAAAGAAAATGGAACGGTTATTCTGAGATTTAGAAACTAGCATCGAAAAAAATGCCTAAAAATTAAATTATAGCATACTTTTGTTAACAGTTCATGACTTAGTATTATCATTTTTTTAATGGTTCTGAAACCAACAAAAGTATAAGAGGGAGCAATACAAGGGTATGTATCAACCCTTTCTTTTACCAAATGAAATTGAAACATAGATAATCAAAGACTACAGAGCTCACCGAGATGAAGATCACCTTTATGAGATCACCTTTATCATATCATATCATATCATATCATATCATATCATATAAAAATCATAGTTATTGATCTTTATTAAAATATTGTATATTAATGTGTGGTTTGACACAATATCGTATAATATCATATGTTACAAAATTGTATCAAATTATATGAAAATTTCATATTGTATTGTATGATACAATATTCATCAATACACTACTATGAAATACAAAATTGTATCATATGATACCATTTTATATTGTGTCATATGATATAATATCAAATTATACAATTTGATATTGTATAATATCATGATTCAATATGATATTGTATCGTAATACGATATTGTACCATATGATACGATATTGTATCATATTTTATAATATTGATTAATAAGATACGATATTGTGTCATATGATATGATATGATATGATATCATTTAATATTGTATTGTATAATATGATATGATATTGGTTAATGGTATTGTATCATACAACACATTCGTACTAGGAAAGGAAATTCGACATTCAAATTTTCTGTGTGGCCTGTTAATCAGTTATGATAATTTTAAATTTGTTTTAATTTAGTTCAAAATGGAGTATGTCTGCATTCTTTAATAAACAAAGAATCGGCCCAATTAAACGTGCAAAGTTTAAATCTTTTATCAGATGACTCTGAACAGAGACCACTGTGATTCTGGCAGAGTCTCTATTAATCACTATCAACAGATTGACATACGAGGTCCAGATCTGCTGTTTTTGCGGGGATCTTTACAGAAAAGCGATGCGTATACAGGTATCACTAATTTCACTGTCGTGGATTTAAGTCCTTGCATGTTAACATGAAGGGGTCACGAACGCCATTAATATTCTATACGTACTTGTACCATGTTATATGATATTGTATCATATGATACAGTATTATATCTTACTGCATTGCATCATATCATACAATATTATGTGATACAATATCATATATATAATATCATATGAAACAATATCATATGATACAGTAGCATGTTATAATATCATGTTATAATATCATATTATATAATACAAAACTGCATCATATCATATGATACAACATCATATTATATTATAAAATATTAATCATATGATTCAATATTATAGGAATAGGAATCATGATATATTAATTATCAACAATCACATATATCAATCAAGTTTGAGTGAGGTAGGACAAGGTTTTCTTAGCATCCTTGATAATGGAGATAAGGCTCTCTATCTGAAGCTAGCCTTATGTTTCAAATCCAAAGTAACATGAACCATGAAAGTTAGCCAGGGCAGCAATTTTTTAAAATATTCAAACCTGCATTTAACTACTCAAAAAACATACACTTGCTCCAGCATCCAGATAATTAAGATCAAGTTCTGTATCTGAAGCTACCTTTGAATTACACATCAATAGTTATATTAACTGTTTAAGTCTGACTAGGTATGAACAGAGTTTACCACATTTTGTAACCAGCTCCAGACCCTAACACAATTTGAGTTGTTCTTAAATCTTAAACCTGACTAAGTATCTAAATAATCAAGATCACTCTCCGTATCTGAAGCTACCTTTGTGATTCATTTTCTTAATTAAGTCAATTATGCAAGTCTGAATAAGTAAGTACTATTATTTACATAAACATGTAAACATGTGACCTGCTCCAAAAACTTAACCTCCTCAAGCATACGAAACCTATGGCTCAGATTCAGCATCAAAGCCTGTTGAGTGCAACAGTATCACAAAATGCATTATCTATCCAGATTTGGTAAAGATTATACCATGAATAACAAAGATTTGTTTGTCAAAGCTGCTCCAAAAACTTTAACCAGCTCCAAAAACCCAAACCTCATCCAACATCCGAAACGTATGGCTCAGATTCAGCATTTAAGCCTTCCAAAAGCATAAGTATCATGAAACCCACCATCAATGCAAAGTTGGTGAAAATAGGACAGTATTAGCTAAGATATGGCCATCAAAGGGCACCAGCTCCAAAAACCTAAACCTCATCCTGCATCCGAAACTTATGGCTCATATTCAGCATTCAGGCGTGTCAAGTGCATAAGTATCTTAAGACACACCATCCATGCAAGTATGGTGAAGTTAGGACCAGTAGTATCTGCTCTAAAAACTTTAACCAGCTCCAAAAACCTTAACCTCCTCCAGCATCCGAAACCTATTGCTCAGATTCAGCATTCAAGCCTGTCGCGTGTATACGTATCATATGACGCACTATCCATGCAAGTATGGTGCATAAATATTACAAAATGTCCCTTCCCTGCAAGTATGGTGAAGTATGAGTTTTAGTTAACTTAGATAGTTATAACTTAGATATGGCTATCAAAGGGCACCTGCTCCAAAAACCCTAACCTCCTCCATCATCTGAAATTCATGGACCAGATTCAGCATCCAAGTCTTTTAAGTCCACAAGTAGGTCCAGATGCACCATCCATGCAAGTAAGGTGAGGGTAGGACAAGGAATAACTCAGATACAGGACCTGGTCCAAAAATCTTTAACCAGGTCCGGACGCCGACGCCGGGGGTATAGCATAAGCTCACCCCAACTTCGTCTCGGTGAGCTAAAAATTATAATCTCGAATAGTCTTTTCTTTATATTGCGTGATATAGTGAATACTTTCTCGAATGAAATTTTCGTCTTTATCACCGACGTGGTATTGTTGCCACTGTCAGATTCAAAACATAGATTTTACTTCGTGAATGCAAGTGTGTCTATGCAATTGTATATTAAAATACAAGTTAATTACAAAATCCCCATTCTGACTGTAAAAAGGGATTTCTTTCCAGTCTCCACAGACACAAAGCCGAGAGTTTCAATTTTTCAGCATATCTTTATACAATGTATAAATCATTGTGGATCAGACGTTGTAGATGACCTAGAAATTGAAGAGAAAAAAACCCTTATCAGTAAAATGTTGATGGATGAAACGTAAACTTCCCATAACAAAACGAGATACTGAGTTCTTAAACATTCAGATCTTCAAAGAATAATCTCAGTTTAACAAGAATTTATTAAGTACATGTATATCTTTCCAACACACTGCACGGCAAGTGTGTGTAGGACGAAGAGTACTTACAGTTTCTCAATCTCGATCGAGATGGGAAACTACATATCTTTGTAAATTACGCTAACGAGCTGTTAGTTGCAAGTCTAAATTATAAGATATACATGCACCTGATAAATTATTGTCATAAGTCTTGAATACAAACTCACTGTTCTCATGTAGCCGTCAAACTCTCCAAAATCAAGCACTCCATCTGTAAAATTCGAAGAAATGTTAATTCTGTCTCATTTTAAGTTATTTTGATTAAGTGGTTTCAATTTATATCACGAGATCGTAATATGACAGAAATTATGTGTACATGATAACCCTGAATTCTCATCTTTTCTATGAGGGGAAAATAATCCATTCATATGCCATGTGCTATATCCAGCGTTGATAATATTTTTTAAGAAACCGATGAATCCTTACTGATAGATATCGGGGAAATATTCAGACGGAATAATGTTTAGGGTTTGGCATACGAGTGCCGTAATTCTGATCAGATACTTTAAACTAAGAAGGAGCATTTTTCTGGCATTTCCGAGAATATCAAATATCAATTAGGAAAAACTACCTGATAAAAACAATATATTACATAATGCAGTCGAGCGACTGCGGCCTCATGTAGCTGTAATTGTGTGGGAAGGGGAAACGCCTGAACAAACAAATGGAGCTGGAAATGTTCTGTATGTGCATCTAGATATATTAATTACAGCCTGACCGCTTTTTGAAGAATTAGAAACTCATTTAGTTGATATTGACATGCAATTGTCTTACTTATACAACTTTTGATTCGCGTGAATATTCATTGCTTACCATGTGTTAACTCTGACACGTATCTATTATTTGTTAAAGCCAATGCTTACTATTTAAGGACACACGAGACGTTCCTCAATTTTATATAATTTTCCTTGCTATATTATTCCTTACATTTAAACCTGTTAATTCCCAAAATTTCAGGGTACATCACCAGGATATTTTTGGAGCTAGAATATTTAGAATTTTCCTTAAAATAGCATGCATATTGCATTTGAATGCTTATAAATAAAGTCATAGTATATATTTTCAATCGAACACTTTATATCTAAATGAAAGAAGTATCATATAACAGGAAAATATTATTATGGAATTACTTAGTGGAAATCTTCACACTGTGAAGATAGGAAAACATAAAAAATAATGAAAGATAGGTCTCGTCTGACCTTAATGATTTATTTTCCCTTTGTATCTACAAAAAAAGTTATACTTGAGCAGAATTACCTGCAATGAATTAAGCTCATATCGCATACATGTAGGTGCCACTTAATAAACTGATAATAAATATCTTATTGCACACCCAATCCCAAATCCCCTCCTCTATTTCTCGACACGTCCTAACAATAATACAACTGAAACACTAAGCAATCTAAAGAATGCACCAAAGATCTTGAATGAGCAAGCTTGAGTGTCTCAATACATAGGCAATGTTATAACTATATATATACGTGCATGCATAAGATAAAATAGATATGTTACTGTGTGGAATTAATGCTAAAGCTGTTGTTATTTCTTTGTTAATGATGAAAAGTGATTTTAAAAATTGGACGAAAACAAATGGTGATAACACACTGAAGTTGTTCCATGACACTTTTTAAACAACAAAATGCTTTCTTTGATGAATCTTTTAAGAGACATTGTGACACACAAACCCATGATTTTCCAAAAATCGAATGTTTACAAAATTTCCACATATTTAATATCTCATATGAAAAGATGAACTTTTGGAAAATTGCGGTGTTGAATAGTAAATAAAACCGATTTAAAAAGGAAAATATAGAATTATTCATTGACCCAACACATAATTATTGAATTTTTCCTTCCGCTTCATAGTAACGCAAGGAATGTAATCCGCGTCATGAAAATGAGAGATTAGCTGATCAATAAGATGAGAGAGATACGGAATCAAATTCAGCTTAAAGCCAGTGCTTACATAGTGAAAATACCAGTGTAATTGAATTACATTAAAAAAATTTTCCTAATGCGCCTTCTCCGTACACTGTAATAAATTAGCATTTTTAAACACAAAAAGCAACAAAAGTTACCAGAAATCATTTTTAAAAAAAAGATATAGAATAAGGGAGTCTGGGCGGTAACCTACCCCACTAGCTATAGTTTTTCGAAAAAGACATTTTTCTAAAAGTTTCATACTTAACACCTACTAGTAGGTTATGATTAGTGATGTGGCGTTTCCCCCCTGTTGTTTTGCTTTGTTTGTTTTTGTTTCGTTTTGTTCTGGTTTTTTTTTTCTTTTTTGTTTGTTTGTTTGTTTTTTTTTGGGGGGGGGGGGGGGTAAGATTTTGTTGGAATGTTGACTTGCGTTAGCTTGTAACTTGTCTTTTGGGAAAAATGTCTTCCATTTTTTTTTTTTGGGGGGGGGGGGGATAAATGCTTATTCATAGTTGTGACCGGTGTTGTATAGCAGCTTTTCCCCCATAGTAGCTTTTCCCCCATAGTAGGGTTTCTCCCTTTTTGGTTCATATTTTATAAAAAATATTTATGGAAACACAGTAAGGAATAAAATCAATGTTTCTACACACCCAGGTTGCATATATCTGCATTCATCTGTAAAGGTTAAGTTTCGTTTTGCCGATTTATTATTTTTTATAGACAATGCTGAAAATTAAACATGTGTGTAATGGAATTATACAGAGAACTTAATTTAGGTAATTAATTGAAAAAAGTACTTGGTTTTACAAGATATACACTTATATGCATAATTCTGTGTTCTGAATTTGTAAGTGAAAAATGTTTTGAGAATTTTTTGATAAATCTATCAGTCCGTCTGTCTGTTTGTGCAAATTTTATCCAGGCTAAAACTCTGTTTCAGAGAAATTTTGTTTCCGATGTTTCAGAGCCCGATGTTTAAAATCCTATTATAATGAATATAGTGCATATTCTTTAGGGTCCCATATCTCATAAACTAGAGATGACCACATCACCATATTTTCACACTGGCAGTGGTTTACCACTTGTAGTTGACTCTGAAAATTTCAGCCCTCAGGGTAGGGGCCCTCGATGTTTCAGGGCCCGATGTTTAAAACCCCATTATAATGATTGAATAGTGTTCTATAAGTGGGGGCCCGAATCTCAAATTCTAGAGATGACCACTTAACCATATTTTTATATTGGTAGTGGTATACCACTAGTAGATGACCCTGAAAAATTTAGTCCCCAAGGTAGGGGCCCTTGATGTTTCCGAGCCCGATGTTTGAAATCCAATTATAATGAATAGTGTATTTCTAGGGCCCCATATCTCAAAAACTAGAGATGACCACATCACCATATTTTTACGGTCATTTAAAAGTAAAAACATCATTTAAAAATACACACTCACCCATATATTTCTTTATCAAAATGGTTGAAAATTACGTTTAATTCTGCTTTTCTTTTTAAATTTACGAACAAAAATTTAAAAAAAAAGGTACGCGGGTTAATTCATTATTCTTCAAAACATTTAATCAATTCATAAGATGACTAATGATATACTAAATAACTAGATAAATAAATCAATAAATTTTTATTCATAAAAGTAGCAACCGAAAAACAGAAATAAATAACCAACACTAGCGCACTTGATATACGACTTTATTTTACTTGCCAATTGATTAAAAGATCAAGCTTATATTAAAAAAAAAATAAGTTAGCTCATCACAAAAAATGTGTTAGTTTTTATTTCTAATTACCCTTGTTTCGTTGTTCGAAGAAATAATATGGTACACAAGTAAATCTTTATTGCAAAAATATGAAATAAATAGTATGGTGAGATTTTTAGGTAAGTGAATCGTATATCTTGTTTTATATGGCATCGTTTTCAAAATTGTATATTTATAAATCACGTTGCAAAATAAAAAGCGGAAAAATTAGCACGCAGTGGATGATAGTATATACATAAGGTTAGTTCAAGCTCCATTTCACATTTTCCAAAGTAACCAGCAAAGATACTGACTTTGTTCTGGTTGTGAAGCCATTTCATTTTTAAAAAAAATTTTACATCATAAAACCTCTCGTTTCATAAAAAATGTGCTTAAAAACATGAATATGAATATGCGTGACTTTAAAACAAAATTGTAAATACTAACTTTACACACGCCTTTAATACATAATAAATTAATATGTTTTACGGTGTAACCGTTTGGAGGGCGAAGCCAATATAAATGGGGTTAGATCAGTAGATGCCCTTTCATCATCTCTAGCCTGTCATCTCCTATATTGTTTGTTTTGTTTGGACTCTAATCTTATTGTTGGCCCAAGAGCATTGGCCAGCCCACGGTCCTTGTTAAATTTGTTCAAGCCCTGATATAGCCCACTAGACTAAGGTCTGTCTCAGGTTACTGTTTCCATCACATTTTGACAATTTTTATAGAAATTTACACAGCTAAATGAAATACAATTGAAATCATTCATTAAAACTTCATCTCTTTTTTTTTTCTCAGAGATTTTCACAGCAACGAAAAACAGATTTCTTGTGGAGATTTATCCTTTTTTCCATTCAGAAGTCTCTTGGATCACCTAACACGATATTTCAAATGCTATCATCCAGACCTTATTTTATATCATTTGCAATTAATGCGAATCTCCTTGGTTTTTTATTTAACAGCCACTTTATTTAGCCGAACAAGTTAGAGAGAGAGAGAGAGAGAGAGAGAGAGAGAGAGAGAGAGAGAGAGAGAGAGAGAGCAGGAATTTGGTATGTAAATAAATATTGTTTTCAAGAACCCAGATATATTTCATCTTTGCTAGCCAAGGGTTGCTGATCCGCGCCATTCCTGTGGATCACAAACCCTTGGCAAGCGAAGGTAGGGGTATTTATGAATGCAAAAAAATCACAGATCTCTGGATAATTTCTCAGCATGAAGTATCTTAACTTTTTACTCCCTTATTTTAAATGTTTTGCATTTTTTAAAATAAAACATGAATTAAAAAGTTATGTAAACTTTATTTATTTTTTTTTATAGGAAAATCAATTTATCTTAAGAATATTTCACTTGTATGGCAATGTATGGACAGAAATAAATTGAGATTAGTTTTGGTCCCTAAATTCACTAAAATTTTATTTGTCATCCAAACACTTAATTATTGAACATTCAATGATTGATTTGTGTATTAAAACTAGAGAATTGAGATACCCTAGCTAATTCACATCATAAGGTGAGAGTTTATTTGACAAATGTCTTACATTTAGTGTTAAACACACATTTATGATTGTGAATGCAGATCAGTACTTCCTATTATGCAACAATTTTAAGTTTTTATAATGCATATTGTTGCAAATAGTCTCCCTATTTGCTTTTATTTTCATGGCAGATTTGGGGGTAATTAAAACATGATTTATTGTGTATTAATATATATATATATATATATATATATATATATATATATATATATATATATATATATATATATATATATATATATATTATATTTATCATTTTTTTTTTTGGGGGGGTGAATTAGAATGGGGAAATATTTTACAATGTGTCTGTCAAAGACTATGATGTCTACAAAATTAAATTTTGATTATTTTTTTTTTGGTTTTTGAGATATAATTTGAATTCTGGGTACGAAATGACCTGGGTACGAGTAGGTCAGACTACGATTTGAGATGAAACCTAAAAAACGAAATTTCAAATTGAAAGTAAGAGAAAACGTCTTTGCTGTTTTCATGAAGTAATCAGAAGGCAGATTCAATTAAAATACATGATTTTATTTGAATAACAATGAAATAAAACTGCTTCACTGTTGAAACACGTTTTTTGTCCAATCAGATGTCTTGAAATTAATTTGATCGAATCTACTGCAACTGTTGAAAGTTGTAGGAAACGAAAATTTGTTTTCTTAATTAGGAATTAATTTTTCAAGAACACACTAGCTAAGTTTGAATGCATTTATCACTCATTTAACAATATTGATAAATTATCACCAAACGTGAAGTTAGTACGAGATTCAAATTCAACATGGATGCCGGTGATGTCACTGCGCGTGAAGTGATTCTTTTTTCCTCCATTTTGGAAAAGTTTTTCAACTTCATAGGTATAGAGTGTAATTTCCATATTTGGGCATATATACACGTGTTGTCTATGGGGAGAGCTTCGCTCTCACGGGCCCTCTATAACACCCTTTACCCATGATTTAGAACCCGATCAATCAAAGTAAAACATTTCAGTTTCTCATCATATCATTGCACCCTGTCTCTAGTTTAATATTTAGAAGTAGAAATATATGATTATATTTAAGATCGTCAATTCTAACGGTATTAAATTAAAATTAATAGCCTTTTGGACGAAGGGAGTAATACATTTCCACTTCTTATTCCCTTCCTCTACAAAATTAAGTCAAGATTAGTCAGTTAGTTTCCAGGGAGGAGCTTATACAAAGATGATAATACATGGGAAAATTAAAGTTCCAAACCGGCGTATTTTCACTCAAATGTATTCTGACGTGTTCTGTGAAAAATGTCTATGTCATAATGTCGAAGTCAAAACTGTGGATAAGCATCGATTAGATGAAAAAGATTCGAGGTATTCCGAAATCGCGTAAAAGGTGTTCCAAAAAGGTATAACAAAAGGTGAAATAAATGGTGATGACACAGGAATGTTATGAAGGCCGTGCCTTTGTTCATATCAGGGGTGAAAAAACCATGTATTTTATTCTATGTATTAATAAATGCCATGATTATCCTTTATTATGAGAAATTAATATAATATCAGTTATTGCAAATTATTGCGAATGGTCCGCCATAAACATGACCGGAATGTAAAAAAGGGGGAAAATCTACTATATAGTAGGTTTTCCGTGGGGGTAATCTGGCTATAAAAAGGGGGAAAACCCACTATATAGTCAGCTTTCCGTGGGGGAAAAATGCTATATAGCCATTTTTCCGGGGGGAAAGATGGCTAGGGGGAAAAGGCACTATATAACACCGGCATCTATAAACTATATTAAAGACAGATGGATGGCTTTTGAAATATATATTGTTATCAGTAGATAGTAGTCTTTGCGATTCCATTTACATCTCATGAAAAGTTCTTGCTATTTGCAAATATTTTAGAGTGTTTTAATTGAAAGATAAGCGTGAATGACTTACTTGTGTTTTTATCAGCAGTGGCAAAAACGGTAATAAGGTCAATCTCAGTGAGGGTGCCATTTTTGTTTGAATCCATCTGCCGGAAGTTATGCTCCTTCTGTGCATCGCTGTCGCCATAATCCCAGCCTTGCTTGAATTCATTGAGGTCTATACTTACTGCTTTAGAGCCTGACAAATATGACATATTAACTAAAAGTATGTATAGTTTAACTTCAGTTTTTTAATACCACTCTTAGAATACGAATTAATTAATCTGTAAATATATTTACAATAGTTCCTTAAAGAGGCTGGATGGTCAACAACATATCCATCAAATCTGTCTCAAACTTTAAAATACGTTATTTTTAGCCATAAACGTTTATTCAATAAAGAAAAATTTCAAATATTTTAACTTTACAATCTGAACACCTTCCCATATCTTTATACGTAGTTCTTCAGCTAAAGGAGATAAACATCTTAAAATTGACACATCCGTCCAGCCTTCTTAAAGGCCCTCAATACCGTCAAGATTATCCAAGTCATATACGGCAAAAAAGAAAGATATCTCTGTCGAGGAAATAAAGAAGTTTTTGTCTGTATCCATGTCATGGAAGATCTGCCCTATCTTCACTTCCAAATTCAGAGGAAGGGGATGAGCATGATGATTGATGCTATTATAAAAAGAAAATGAGATATATTCGAAGAAAATAAAATAATGGCAATGCCATACTCCAATTACAAGGCTTGACGCTTTTTAATCTATGAAAAAATAATTTCAGTCCTATAGCAAACAATCTTTCTTCCATGTGTCGAATGGAACCACTCATCAACAAGAGGTTCAGGGGCGACATTGGTCACCTGAGCAAATATAGATATAACTCTGATCAAATCAGCTTTATGGTATCAAATAAAAAATATCTTCACAATTTAGTAGAGTAATATTTTCAAATTTATCTCAACATACCGGTATTCTTATGTTCAACATCGAGCTCCTTTTGTTGGTTCTGTTTTTGAGAAAAGATTTTTAAAGATTGTTTTCATTTATTTCTATGTAAAATACTCTACCTTCTATTGTGACCCCAATTTACCCGCAGGAATCATTATTTGAACAAACTTGAATCTACATTAGCCGAAGGCGCTTCCTTTCTAGTCAAGTTTTTGAGAAAATTTTAAAATATGCTTCTCTATTTATTCCTATGTAAAAATCCAATCCCCAATTGTGGACCCACTCTACCCCCTGATCGAGATCATGATTTAATCAAACTTGAAATTTCACTACCTTAGGATACTTCCACACAAGTTTCAGATTTTCTGGCCAAAAAGGTTATTGAGAAAAATATCATAAAAAGTTTTACTCTATTTATTCCTATGTAAAAAACAACAACAATAACAACAGCCCTTTTTGGTCCCACCTTATACCCCTAAGATCATATGATTTGTAAAAACTTGAATCTTCACTACCTTAAGATGTTTTTACACAAGTTTCAGCTTTTCTGGCCAAATGATTTCTGAGAATTTTTAAACAAAAATAATTCTAAATTATCTCCCATTTAAAAAGGACATGGTCCTTCAATTTTAAAAACTTGAATCCTATTTACCTACGGAAGTTTTATGACACGTTTGGTTAAATTTGCCCCGTGGTTCTGGAGAGAAAGATCAAATGTGAAAAGTTTACGACGACAACGACGGACAAGAGACAAATTTTGATCAGAAAAGCTCACTTAGTATTTTGCTCAGGTGAGCTAAAAAGTGGTGATTTTATTTAAGATCGCTCGAAAACACATCATTTCTCATTGAAATGCCCATTTATTTACTTTGTGAAAAAATCTCAATCTCTCTTGATTTAACCTATACTAGTAAATTCATTCCATGAATTACATCAAATTAATGAGTATTCTGTTTTCGATTTGTTTATTAAAAAGGTTTTCAAATTTCTAGTGAAATGTATATTTGGATCAGAGTAGTACTTTAACATTGTATTTATAAATTGAGCCAAATACAGAATTTTCGTTCCAGTCTGTATGCGAATGTAAATGGAGATTTCAATGATATACAGTTTCTAAACCTGGAAACAAGATCATGACACAGTAGCACGTAGATTAAACTTGCCTAGCAGCACCAACCAGCGAAATCAGAGCGAAAGCGGCAAACATTTTCTAAAGAAGAGAAAAGGAAAGAGATATGATCAAACGGGAAAATTGCAACATGCATGCTCAAAGTCGGCTGAATTATTAACAACTTAAGATATTTATAAACAATGGTATAAAACCGACAACAACATCTACCTTTCAGTATGTTTCTTATCGTCGTTTAATGGGAAACTAATCTGCTAGAACGGCTGGCGGGGTTGATAACCATAACACATCGAATCTGGGTTCGTGTATCTATCATAATGTACAAATTAGGCCTTGATTAAAAGAATCCGGTTAACAACTTGTATTACATACGTAACAAAAACCACAAAGCTCACCGAGACGAGACACCACCTGTATGAGACCACAATTGACATATTTTTTTAAACAATAAAATGCTTTCTTTGGTGATCCATGCAC
The DNA here is from genome assembly GCA_033439105.1 of Magallana nippona. Taxonomy (NCBI): domain Eukaryota; kingdom Metazoa; phylum Mollusca; class Bivalvia; order Ostreida; family Ostreidae; genus Magallana; species Magallana nippona. The sequence goes on along the minus strand of CM065918.1, from coordinate 15,807,970 downwards.
GTATAAAGGTAGCAAAATTGTAGAATACATAGGTAATCAATTTGAAAGAATAAAGAACTCACCGAGATGAGGCATCACCTTTATGAGACCCCCTTTATCATTTTGTATGAAAGTTATAGTTAACGTTCTTTATGACAATATTGTTTAATGCTGTGTGGTTTATCACAAAATCGTAAAATATCATGTTAAAGCATTGTATCAAATTAACTGCAAAATTTATACTGTATTGTACGATTCAATATTTATCAATACAATACTATATATTACAATATTGTATCACATGATACAATATACTATAAAAAAATGTGTCATATGACACAATATTATATGATACTATAAAATAGTGTATAATATCATTTTATATCATATGATATGACATTGCATCAAGATATATTGTATCATATTATACAATACTGTATCATATGATATGATAATGTATCATATGATATGATAATGTATCATATGATATGATAATGTATCATATGATATGATAATGTATCATATGATAGGATATTGTATCATATAATACGGTATTTTATAATAAGATTTGATATCGTTTCATATACTATGGTACTGTATAATATGATTTAATTTATTTATATGATGAAATTGTATCAAATATTTAATGTAATTATGATATTGCATCATATATGTTGTATCATATGATATTGTTTTATATGATAATGTATCATGTGATTCAATATTATATCAAACAACATAACATCATTTCATATGAATATCATACAATATTAACAATATATTATATATAATGATATACTATTATATCCTATAATACAAGATCATATCATATGATACAATACCGTATCACACGATATTATTCATAAATAATATTTTACAATATCGTATCATATGATACAATATTGTACATAATTTAATTAACCATGTAAGTTTGAATAAGTGAGTACTATTATTTACATAAACATGCGACCTGCTCCAAAAACCTTAACATCCTCCAGCATCCGAGACCTATAGAAGCCGGTCAAGTGCAAAACTGTCATAAGACGCATTATCCATATAAGTTTAGTGGAGATAGGACCAGTAGTAAGTTAGATATAGCTATCAAAGGGCACATGCTCCTACTTCTTTAACCTGCTCCAAAAACCGTAACCTCCTTCAGCATCTGAAATTCATGGCCCAGATTCAGCATCCAAGTCTTTAAAGTCCATAAGTAAGCCAAGATGCATCATCCATGCAAGTTTGGTGAAGATAGGACAAGTAATGACTTAGATACAGGACCTGCTCCAAAAACTTAAACCAAAAACGCAAGAGCATAAGCCCCCCATCTGTAAAACCATACTGTACAGTTGTAAACTATAGTTTAAGAGTGCCAATCTAATTTTAAACGTTATCCGTAGATTATGGTAATAAATATAGATTCATATTTGAAAAATTACATTCGTTAACTATAGTAAAGAGTTGTTTATCATAGTTTCACAATCGTGAAACTATATTTATTAGATAAACTATGTTTTGCAATCACAAATGATTGTTAATCATAGTTTACACTCCTGAAACATTAATGATCGCGTTAACTATGGTTTACAGACGTTAAATTTAGATGAGCGTCGTTAACTATAGTTTTCTGTCCGTTAACTACAGTTTACAGCTGTTCAACCTAGTTTATCGACTGTTAAACTATATTTCATTTTTATGAGTTTGGCGTGCCACAAATAGTCAGGGTATGCATTTAAGGATCCTCGACACCCCGTGACTTCTACTTTTTATGACAGTACGTCACATCATAGCGATTTGAACTCATTGTGAAACAGTTTATATCGCCAAAATTTGTTGTCTATCTTTGACGCACAATGGGTGTAGCTTCAATCTACCAATCTGCAAGTCCCTAGTTCGAATGCCGCAAAGATATTTATTTTCATGAATAGTAGTACAATTTAAAAGATTGATTTTTCCCCAAAATTGAATATTTTTTGTCATTTTAAAGTCGAACACATGCTAGAAATCCATATCTTTAAGTAATTTAGAAGGTCAGGGGTTTGTATGCAGAAGGGGCAGAACTCCAAGAAAAATCACGACATCAAATATACACTGTTGTGCTGACAAACTATTCGTTGTAGGAACGATATTCAATAAATGGTCACTAAATTAAGAGCCAAAATTCCCAGAAAAAATGGAGTCGGAATTTCCTGGTAATGTGCATACGGATGTATTGCGTCTTTATCACCTAAAATTTTCTTTAAAACCCTAAAAACAGACTGATTGACGGGTCATATACCCCCTTTAATATACTCGATAATAAAATTAATCAGTCAAAACTAATGCAAGTTTTACTGGTATTGACCAATATACATGTACATGTATATATCTTTCACATGAAATCTTAATGCATACTATGCTTTAAGTAATACCCTGAATATATCTTAATTAAATCTCAAATGTTTTGACATGAATCAATACACAATCGTTTTTGACATGTTTTATTTAAAAGCATTTAAAAGAATATGACTCCAACAAGAGAGGGTGAAATACATGAAAATCAAATAAATATTCAAAATGATTATTTACATTTTTTTCATGGTTGTCTAATGCATAAAAATAGCAAAGTTATACATGTACAAGTCAAATATGGACCTCATTTTCTTATCAGACAAATTGGAGCCTGTTGAAAATAATATTAATATCTGACTTCCCTTATCAATACATAAATTAATATAGAGGTATGTCATGCTGCCTTTCAAAGGTATATGTAATAATTCCAATTCAAAGTGCAGATGTATATGTAATAATTCCAATTCAAAGTGCAGTTGTGAATGCATGAATTCCCAGTAGACAGTGTAATGGGGCTTTAAAGCATAACATTTTGAGTGACCTAAACATTTCTTCACTAAATGTGGAAAAGATGATAGAGAAAAAATATTTAACTTGGTGACTAGATTGTCAAAAAATATTTCAAATTGTTTACCCATATAAAGAATAAACAATAATTTGTCTCACCATTGAATGGCTTTAGCATGGAATATACAAAACATATAATTATACAATGGTGTCATGCTGAAATAACAGCTACTGGTAATGAAATGTAAGACATGACACATCAAAACTACATCGACTAAATAAATATATACATCGGTTGCTTGATGTACAAAATTAGTTTTTTATGAACAAATAAAATCCAATCCTGGTTGTGAATGGCTTACTGATTGATAAAAATGATTTAATACCAATCACTCAAGACAAAAGAATTACACCACAGTTTTAGCCAGATAAACTTACAATATATAAATTGTCTGAGATATAATCATATTCCTCAAGAATAAGTATGGCACAAATCCCAAACTTTATCATAATACCTAAGAAAAATTAAAAACAGATACATGTACACAATGAGAAAAATATCAAATCATTATTTTTTGTACTAAAATAGTTTTGTTCTCAATATTCTGTACAGTGAAATTTTTCATCATAATGCACTGTTATTTTGTACACACATAATGGGTTCACTAGAACAATGATAGACAATTAAATTCTAATGCATTAGTCCAAAACTATAATATCATCATCATCATCTTTCTCTACATGTCTAATCACACTGACTGCAGTTTTTGCTGGAAAGCACTTCTCATTTCTTGACTTGGAAGTCAGACTTGAATACTTGTTAAATGAATGTGAATTTTCCTGAGAAGAGCTGCTTGTGCTTTGTGCTGAGCTCAATAAACTTGAATGAGGGATAGATGTTAATCGACCCAGTCTTTTATCTGATCCCCCAGTGTACTTTGCAGTTTTGGAAAGTAAAGAAGTTTCAGCTTTCTTATTGACACCATCTTGCTGCATCTGAGCTGGTCCAAACGTTTCTTTTGCACTGGGTAAAACCCCTTGCTTATTAGCACTAGGATAAGCATCTTTCCCTAATAGTTTTGCTCCAATTGCATTCAGTGGTATCAATTTAATATCCTTCTTCTCTGCATTGTTGGATTGACTCATTATTTTTCTAGGTAATTTTGACTCTCTTATAGAAGTACTCATAACTCTAACATTGTCATCCTCAACACCAACTTTTCCACCTTTGGTTAATGAAGATGTGGCACTGTGACAATTGGATGCTTTGGAATTCCCTGAGAGTGTCATAGAATGTGGAGCTTTAGATCTTGGTTTAAAACTCGGACTCCCCTCTCCAGTGAAATCAACAACATATTTTCCAATGCCTAGCGGTTGATGTTTTTTTGCAGTGGACAACTTTTTCACTGGAGGTTTATATTTCTTAGAGATAGATTGTAACTCTGAATAAATTTCTGACTGAAGTTTGTCGAAAAAATCTTCCATTTCCTCTGGTTTTTGTTGCATTTCTTTGACACCATGATCTGGAAAAAGAAAAGGTTTCTATAAGTGTTCCTAACAAATTATCAATCATCTTCATGAGTAAAATACTTTATCAAGATTTCACCAGTCATACACTATTAACAGAACAATCATTACTATGAATACAGTCTTAATATACTTCCAAAGCTCTTTTGTTGAATGATATCACAAGAACTTTTTTTAAAGATACAATGTGCCATGCCTCCCAAATCCCCCCCCCCCCCCCCCCCCCCATTTTATACATTAGTTCATATCGAAATCCAAATTAATGCTGACATTACTTCAAGGTGAACCCACCTCAAAGACTGAACTACTGACCCTGGAGCAGTGAATTTTACAATTAAAGTAGAAGATAGGCTTCATGGATATCATAAATCATACAAAAAGTTCCACATGAAACTACTCAAACATTTCATGCACACCTTTTAGCAATTTAATTTAACTGTGCAGAGTGTTGGGCAAACATTTAACATTTTGGTGCAGTATTGTTTAATGTGCATGCAGCAAGCATGAAGTGTAGTACAAGTAGAATTAATGAAATAATTTAGTTTTGATTGTAACATAGTCATATACTATTTGCAAAGTTGCAAAATAAAATAAAATTAAGCATAATGTTGGCAACATTTCAGAAAAAAAGCATAACGCATGTTATTTTTTCTGCAATGTTCATTCTCCTTTTAATAAGTGAATGAATTGATCATCAAGAGTAAGTAAAAGTTACTCTTGATATAATTGATTTATTACAGTGATTTTACTGTGTATTTACATGTATTTAATGAACTATCAGGGGTAGAAACTCCCTAAATACACAACTTGTGAGTACCAAAAAATTAAATCGCAATTTTACCAGGCTACTCGTAATTTTAAAATAATAGCTTTTGAAAAAAAATTAACATGCTAGTAACTTCTATTTTTAATCGCTAGTACTGTTACTATTGGCACCATCTGCCCTTCTCAGTTAAAAAATTGGGTTATTTTCGACATTCCGAATTCTTGTTCATTAAAAAATGGCGTATATAAACAGTAACTAAAGAGAGAAAGACTTAAACAACATGTGGAACAGAACTTTTTTTTCAGATAAAGTTACAATGAAAAAATCAACTCGAAAATTTTTGTGAGTTACGAATATTTTAACTCACAATTTGGATATTCTAACTCGCATTTTGCAAGTTGTATATGTACAAGTATATAGTGAATTTTGAACCCTGACTACATGTATATGCACAAGGGTGGCAAAACATGTATATTTATACCTAAGATGTGGAAAAGGGGGACATAACTATTCATTGAATATAGATCAATATCATATGGTTTATATATCATAGTGTCCAGTATACACCCCCTTTCTTCTCCTGAAACATTTAGAGAGAAAGAGAGAGAGAACATGGAGGGAGGCAGGGGGAATAAGAGAGATATTATAAACACCTGGTTCTTTTTTCACATTTTCAGCCTTTCCTTTCATTGATTCAGGTAAAAAGGCTTCTTCTCTGACAATCATAACATCATCATCACCTTCATCATCAATCTGTACAATATCTGATGCATCATAGACTGAAATAATGTTGCATGCTTCAATCTTTCTTTTGGGCCCATTGTCCTCACTATTTGACTTGCAAACCTCCTCAGTTTTTGATTCACAAACCTCCACAGTTTTGAATTCACAGACTTCCTCAGTTTTCATGTCATGAACCTCTGTAACAGAAAGTCAGAGCAGATTTGTTATTAGTCTCCTACCAGTGAAACCCTGAGGACTATGTTTTACTGTATCTCTGTCTATTTATCTATCTGTCAGTCTGTCTGTACTTACTTGGTTTTCTGTACTTTTTTGCAAAACTTTTGAGAACTTGCAATGTGGCTTCATAATAAAAACTTTGCTATATATGTCTTTTGGGGTTTTTTATGTGTTCATACTAAATGAATTTCACTGCGCAAAACAAAAACAGTAGAAATACAAGTGTACCTTTAATTTTTACTTTGAATTCCTGCTTTATTGTGGGATCTACTTCCATTTTGCTAGAACCTGCAAAATATTGAACAGAAATCTTGAAAAGCAATTGAAGTTTTTTTTTACCAATCTGTACTTATCCTACTGGTATATTTTAAAAGGGAGTGATCTTGTAAAAGAACAAATGCATAAAAGGATGTCACAAAAAGTATAAACTTGGAACATGTAAATCTTGAATAGGATGACATAATTACAAGTAAATGTGAATAAGAGAAACAACAAAATGTGTACATGTAGCATGTAAATCTACAATAAGATGACACTTTACGATAAACCACTGATAAAAAACAAGAACTTACTTTTGGTAGAACTCATTTCATTTTCCTTCCTCTGTTGGTCATTATCAGCTGTGTCTGTTTCAGTCTGGGATTCCTCATTAATAACTGGAAAAATAAATGGCCTCATCAGTTTTAAATGTACTGGTACTGGGAAATAAAATGCTAGAGTGATGCACAAGTCTATGTGATATGTGTTAAAAGACAACAGGGAGTGCCATTCATAATTGTCAACACGGGGTAGAATGTTACTGTAAATTCAAAATAAATGCAAGGAATTAATACCAGTAAATGCATTAAATCTTGAGAATACTTGCTTGCTAAAGAAAATTCTCATTTATATACATATCACAGAAATAACATCTTTTTAAGGCTGATATAAAAGAAATGTATGTGTTTTCACACTTTTCTTGGGCATCTCATGTCAAAAGTTACACTGCCTAAAAGCATGTTATTGGTAATCAAAACATTTTTGTGAAGTCATCTTTGGTTAAACCAAGTCCAGTAAATATCTTAATGCTCTGCAACCCTCCAATTAGTTACCTTTACCTTTCCAATAAGTTTCTACTTATTAGATGGCTACAGGTGATATACTGGCCTGCTGCAGATAATTAGGGTGAACACAAACTCACAGAAACACAGTAGGAGCGAAAAACACAACTACTGGTTCCTCCAATCTCACGGGAATTTATCAGCATTCTGTGCAAACTGCACAAAATATCCATGAGTATTGAAATTTAGAGATAAAAAAACGAAGAGAAAATTCTGGAAAATTCAAAATAACCTATTGCACAAATTTTAAAAACAAATTCACTCAGTTGCCTTTTGTATGAAATTGGATCAGAGAAGAATTTTAAATGAAACGGATATTCATACATCCATGTATTAACAGTTTAATCCTACAGAATCACACCATCTTCTACTGTTATTTTCAGATTGACCAATGGTCAGGGATTTCGAAATATGCTCATTTTTGTGCATGCATTTTCATGACAAAAAAACTTTTTGTTCATCTAAATATGCTTCGTCGTCTTGACAAGTGTTCCTTTATTCAATATTAAGTTTATTTACATACCCAAACGCAAAATGACCTGTTTTGGCCTTATGCTTATTGTTAACTTATTGGATAGTACCAGGTAAATGAAATGAATCAGAACGATCGTAAAACTGTTCATAAGCAATGAAGAGACAAAATGTTTTAAGTAAGTTATAAGCCTCAAACTGCCCATTCTGTCAGATACTGTACTGTCCTCGGCGCTGATGCGCCTCGGACTGTACAATATCTGACAAATACTGTACAATATCTGACAGAATAGTTTTCAGCTTATAACCATTACGTAAACACAATAAGTAATATTCAGTTATAAACTCTACTGTAAATTTTAAAATAATTAATTTATAGTAAATGATGTGCTGAGTATATAATAAGTAATCTTCAGTAAATAACTTAACTGCACTGAGTGTAAAACAACTGTAGTAATCCGCAGTAAATACACTGTAACTCTACTGCACTGAGTGTAAAACAAGTATGGTAATCTGCAGTAAATACACTGTAACTCTACTGGACTGAGTGTAAAATAAGTAATCTGTAAGTAAGTAAATAACTCTACTATACTTTGATCCATCTCAGGGACTTCCACATCCTCATTCTCTCCCTCCATGGCATCCTCTTCTTCATTTTGTTCCTCCTCTTCATCATCATCTTCATCATCATCCACACCCCTTTTGTCCTGTTTCTCAACAAATTTCTCAATCACCGCATTTAAGCGGATTCTTGATACTTTCTTGTTTTCCTCCAGCTTGAGTTGCAGACTTTTGTCCTCATAAGCTGGGTCGTCTTCATTTCTAAAATATCAAGGACTCAATCATTGAAATTGTACAACTTGGCATCACTGAAATTTCGTGAAGAGTACATATCAACTATTTTGTATTCCAGTATATACATGGTGGGAGTATAATACTCAACTATGTTCATAAACTCATACCTGACAATTTTTTTTTCTCGTGGCAGATGGCCCAGGAATGTGTATTTGAAGTCCTCCTCCCTTCTCTTCTGAAGTTGATCCCCCACATCTGAGAATGCCTCTCTGGCTAAACGGTCAATAGCTGACCCCCTTTTTACAAAAAACGTCAAATCATTTCTTAAACAAGTTTGAATCTTGGTCAATTAATTTACCAAATTATCACATCAAAATAATAAAAAATTCCCATAGTCTTTATTTTGTCTTAAAAAGTTCAATTCTTACTTGATATGAAGTGCTCTGCTATTGTTGACACTGACAACGATATCTCTTATATCAATATAGTCAGGGAAACATTTCTTCTTGTTTACAAATTTCTCAATTTTTTTGTTGATTTCTGGATAGCGTGTACCTTCAAAAATTTTAAAGTGATGTTGATAGAAGAAAAAATGATAAAAATTCTTAATATAATCTTTTTTGGTACACAATTCTAAAATAAACATATTATTAAAGATGAAACCTTTCAAAAAATTTCAAAATCATGGTTTATAAATTGTTAACATGTAATAATACATGTATATGCAAAGTGGCTTCAAGTTCATAGATGTTTGCCAGCAAACATTACAAAATTAAAACTCCTGTGATGTTTTCCTTATTTCCAGTACAGTTCACTGAGCTATGTGTGTGATGTGATGCCTACCCGAGTATCTGAATTTCCTCTGCGAGGGTCGCCCAGTATCTGCACTGCTTTCTTTGATCTCACACAACTTGTTCCAAACTTTGACAAACTTCTTCTGATATTTCTCTTCCATTATGTAAGCTGAGTCTTCATCATCCAAGTCAACTTCAGCCTCTTTTAACTGCTCTATTTTGTCTCGAATATCCTAAAAATTGAGAATTGTCATTCATCTTTTTAAATACAATTCTATGATTCCTCTTACCATAAATGCAAATCATATTAAAAATATTAATATTAATGTTAATTTTCCAATGAGAAGCTATTAAAGATATGAGGCATTTTCTCAAAAAGGGTCTCATTCATTCATATACATGAAATATATAATATAAAATTGAACCAAACTTTAAATAAAAGCTAACAGCAATAGTTTTGATTGACAAAATCAACTGAGCAAATGTTACCGTGTAAGTAATAAAATTGCAATTAATATTTTAGAAATTAAAAAATAGTTGATCATGCCTTTCCATCAAAATTTTGAACTTTACCTCCAGTAACTTTTCTAGTCTTTCAACTTGCTTCTTTGAACCCTTTTTCTTGTTCTTGGTCTCATCCTGAACACTCGTTGATGGCTCTACATCCAAACTTTTTGTCTTAGTTTCCTTGCCCTTACTTGGAGTATTCTTCTGTTTGGTCATACAGTGGTCGCCAGTTGATAATTCTTGATTACAACTCTTTGTTTCTTCTGATTTATCTTTTTCAACGTCCCTTGTTTTGTCTTCCTTGTCAGCATCCTTTGATGGCTCTTTATTCAGGCTCTTCTTTTCTGTATCTGTGTTACCTTTTTCAATATCATTGCTTATGCCAACACTAGCTGTACCTGAGCCAGTTTGTTCTGTTTCTGATATATCTATTTCAATATCTTGACTTTTGTTGGAATTGTCTGATGGTTCTGTATTTGAAGTCATAAGTCCTTTTTTCGTTGCATCAATCTTAGTATCTTTTACTGTCAAACTTTCAGCACTTGAAGACTTCGTGCTTGAAGTGTTCATATTTGTATCCATCCTTTCTACCTGCGTATCTGTTTTTATGCTTAAATTATCAGATCCTTTCTTCATAACTTTTCCATCATTGACTCTGCTTTGATTATCTTTTTTCATTTCAACATTTAACCCTGACTCCTCAAGGTTAGCCTCAGAGGTTACTTTTACAATTTTTAAGGGGCTATCAATGGCATTATGAAATCCCTCAACTTCCAGTCTGCACAAACTATCTGACATCTCATTTTCACTGTTGTCTGGACTATTCATTACTATGCAATCTTGATTACAGGTATCCTTTTTTTCAAAGTCCTCGGTTTGTTGGACGTTTTGATCACATCCTTTTCTAATGATCTTCAGTAAACGACTCCCTTTAGACTTCTTTAAAGAACTTGCCTCTGCAGTTTCCTTTCCTTTTTCATTAGTTTTGCTCTCTCTGCTTTCTACCCCATTTTCATGTAATTCCTCTACTTCATCTGTTTGCTCTATAAGTTGAATTTCTTCAGCAGCCGTTTCTTCCACACTGCTAGCCATTTCTTCCACATTGCTTACATCCACATCCATCTTTGAACTGCTGTCCGGAAGGACCTCTCCAGTTGATAGAGGTGAAAGGGGAAAATTCTCTTTTACCATATTCACTGTATTCTTCAACTTCTTAAACACGTCCTTAAAATTACTTGCAGAAAAAGATCCTTCTCTATGCTGTTTTTCTTGAGGTTCTGTAGTAGTAGAGTCTGGTGATTTGTCAATAATAGATTCGCAAGAGCTTACTTTTGCCATTTTGTTATCTGATTTGGTGATTTGTATACATCCTTCAGAGGAAAAATGACTAGAATTTGATGACTTGTTTACAACTGCACTTTGTTTGATATCATTTTCCAAGGTCTGCTCATTGTTTTCTTCATTATGTTTAACTTCATCGTTTGATACAAGGGTTAGATCATCCTTCACTGTAGAGTCACAAGTATCTTTCAGATCTTTCCCAATTCCTGAGATATTGTAATCAACCAAAACACTACTTGCAGTGCTGTCATTAGAATAATCGTCATTCAGAACCACCTCAAAATCTTCATCTTCTCCTTTCAACACTGTTTTTCTTTTAGGACATTCATCCTCAGAGGAGCTTTCAAGTGATTCAATTTGAATATCATCCACAGGTTCACAATTTTTCTCCAATATCATGGACGCCTTAGAGACTTGTCCAGTAGTTGGACTTCTAGATGTTGTGGTACTCTGCATTTGTAATTCTTTTGCTATGCTTCCTTCTTTTTCCTTAACTTTTTTGGCTGGGTGTTTATCATCAGATGTGGGAGATGTGTCTCTTTTTCTTTTTTTTCTCTCACATTCCTCATCTTTATTCAACTTAAGTTCTTGTAAAAAATCTCTTATGTATAAGAAGACCTCATTGGGATTACTTTCAATTTTGGCATGAGCAATATGAAGGCAGTTCTGAAAAGCATCTGAATCAAGATACTCTTTTCTGCTTTCCTGGTGTCTTTTCTTTATGAGTTTAATAATGGAAGATTGTTTCTTTGAATGCTTCTTGCATAACTTAAGAAACTGTAAAGACACAGTTGAAAATAAATTGTATGGTTAATGTCTCAAAATAGCCTTCTTCACAATAGGAAAAAATTTAAAAATTAGTACTGATGTACAGCTTACCTCTGTGAATTCTTCCATCACTGCAACATTTGACTAATGAAAGAAATTGTAAAAATTCAATTAAAAACTTGGATATTTTACATGTATATGTGTAATTATCATAAATTAATACATTTTCAAGCTCTGCATAAAATAGTTTTTTTTTACAGATAATTCATTGACATTTCAATAACAAAAACCCCTCCAAAAAAACAATATATTTATATGCTTTACAATAGTTGAACATTCCTTCTTATAGATATAATTTTTTGAATACTTTCAATAGTACTTCCATTAGGAATGAAAAGCAGAGTATCAGTTTCGCACTTATATAGCTGTAGAAACAGCACACTTTCTTGTGTGCAATAAATAAACACTTTTTCAATGGTTGGCATTGTAACCCTCTGGTCGTCTATCCAATTTCCGACCAGTGAGTTACTGAGCTGCTGATTTGCAGCCAACATTTGAAGTGAGAGTTTCCATCTTAGACATAGATGATTTTTTTTATCTAATGCCACAGGGTTACAATCACATGTTTTTATTTAATAGTAGTATAGTAGTAAAATTTCATTCATTCATTCATCATCTTCATTCATGCGTCTATTAAGTTGTAATGGTTGAGTAAGGGTTTGGATGTCATGTGATTGTCAAGTTTGAGTTGTATTCGTGTGGTCAGATATTGTTGTTCCCTGGGGGTGTAATAGAGTGGTAGAACTGGTATGTGTAGGGTGCGGTAGCTAAGTACGCATGTGTGAATGTCAGAAGTTCTAAGAACTATCAGAAGTTCATCACTTTCATTCACAAAATGTTATGTTGCTCTGTTGAGTACTGCATGGCTAACCTATTCAGTAGAAATTCATCCAAATGCCTACTTTTCCTCTGGGTTATCATCAAATGGTAGTGAAATAGTGTACAAAACTATAGCCTAAAAGGAATAGAATAAAATTTCTTTGTACATGTAGGTTATATTACTGAATAATTCATATAGTAAACATACATGTAACAAGTTAAGAGCACAGGGGCTCGGTTGTCTGATTGAAAAGGATTGAGGACATTTTGACATGATGTGTTCATTATGCCTCAGGCAGATAAAAGTCAGACAAAAGGGATAAGTCACTTGATCATTTTCTAGCCTAGATCTCTTCAAAAATCGCTAGCCAAATTGGAGAACTTGTTTAAAACATAGCTAAACAGAGGACCCCCTACATAGAATATTCTATAATTAAAATAACAGATGTCCTATGGACCTAATTCAATGATAGAATTCATCTACTATACTTACTTCGTAGTTTGCAGCAAATGAAAAAAATATTATATTGTATCTTGCTGAAATGTTTATCTGAATGGTCTCAAATACCTACATTGTTGCTTTTTCATAGACCCATAAATTGTATTGGAAACGGAATCACTACCACATTTAACATCACGTTTGAAATTTTTTAATGATTTTTTGTCTTAAGGCAAACAATATAGAACTGCATGCACTATCTGACAACTGAGCCCCTGTGGTTTAGAGTTAGAAAGCGGTTGTTGAGAAATATAAAAGCACTCTATAGCCGTTAAATACAAAAATATTTATACATACCAAGTGATAAACTATTCACTGACTTATGAAGATCTTTATATGAGATTACATTAATACATGTAACTGTTACAGTAACATCACTTGCTTACATTTTGGAGCCATATTATAAAGGGAGGTAAACCAAATACCAAAAGAAGACTTCCGGTTTCGATGATTTGTCAAGTCGTTCTTGTAATATTCGCTTGAAATTCGATAGAATTCCGCGTATTTGACAAAACCAAAAAGACATAGCTACATTGTGCCTAACAATTTTGAGGGTTTTAAATGATTAAATAAAAAACATATGTTTTGAGGTAACCGTTGGGGTGAGCGTAGTTCTAATGAACCACACATATAATCTACATCACAAGATATTGAACATACATCACAAGATTATAGAATATACATCACAAAATATTGAACATACATCTCAGGATTATATAGAATATGTATCCGAGCAAAAGATATACATCAGGTTGAACTAGGGACATCACAAGATTAAAGAATATACATCACAAGATTTTGAATATACATCACTTAAACAATAAAATGCTTTCTTTGGTGATTCATGCGGGTTATGAAGGTGGCGACATTGCAGAAAAAATACATAACCTACGTAAGCGGGTTATGTAATTTTTTTTTCTGTAATGATTGCTACCTTCATAACCCTCTTGAATCATCAAAGGATACATTTTATTGTTTATATTTACATCTTTAAAAATTAATAAATTGAGTGTATAAAGTAAGGAAATTCACTAAATTACTGTTAATGTACATCAGTACGTTAGCTAAAAGAAACAGCCAAATTGTCTCCTATGGGAATTTGAGTCTGACATCATCATGATTATTTCGTGCAGTCTGTGATTTTTCTTAGGTCGCTGTATGTTTCAACCAATAGATTGTAGATTTCAGTCCTCTCAGTTTCTTGTCAGTTTTAGTCGTTGTAGGTTTCGACTAATCGATAAACGGGGCATGTAGATTTCAGTCTGGCTGTTTCTATATATAGAGCTATGAATTAACTCTAAGTTTCCGTAAGAAATAGAGGGAATCATACTCGGTAGATGTAAATATAAATTATTATTTAGAATATATGAATAAATATATGCCGCAATAAAAACTATTTTGTTCGTCAATTCAAATAGTTTGTGTGCCAAACATTACAAATGGTACTTTTTCGTGTGACACAAAACTTGTTGTAAAAGTTCACTACTAATACATTTCCGATGTTCTATAAATAAATTTTAATTCTAAAATAGTTGATAAAGTGTATACATGTGATCATACCACTCCCCATGTCCCTCAATTATTTCTATAAATACAGAAAAAGTATGGATCTCAAATTAAAATACATTTCTCGCTATTTTTCCTATTCCAACATTCGTGACTCTTTGATATTCCTTGAAATCATAGTTTATCTCTAAAAACTAGAGTTTACAATTGCTAATATCTTATTAGATTAATATGTTCTACTATGACCAAAATCGATTTAATTATAGTGCATGCGATTATCTTATAAATTCTTCGTGGTTTCAGCTCTATCCATGGTTAATTACGGTACATTTTGACGAGACCCTAAATATCACAAAATCATAATTTGTTGTTACTGTACTATCTTATAATCAAAACGGATTTCGAAATTTTACGTTTTATCATGACACAAAAGAGGATTAAAATTATCTGATCCCGCAAATTCACTGAGATGCCACAACTGCTTTGAAACTTTGAACCTTTCTCCAGCTAATTTGTGTCACAGGATTCACGGAAATCCATTTTTGGACGTTTTTGATGTGCAACAGACTGAGTTGAATCAAAATTGATGCTTACATGTATACATGCATATAAACACAAATAAGTGACAATGATATAATTTATTATATATATATCTATAATAATTGGACACAATGTAGAATATCTTCATTTCAAATAAAATCCTGTCCACCCCCCCCCCTCCCCCTTATCGATCAAATTCGCGGCCCCAATACAAAATACCTTCCCAGGGGCGGATCCAGGATTTAAAGTTAGAGGAAGCTCCAGTATTCTATAGATTTGTATGGTAAAAATGAAATCTAGGTATACTTTTGTGATATTTCTTCTCGTGATTATATTAAAAGTTATAAAATCATTGTCTCTTTTTCAAGGTTTGTAGAATTAAGACCTTCAGTAATCCCATCAAAACAATCTGCCTTGCAGAAACAATTCGTTTCATTTTTTCCTACGAATGGCTGTGAATTAATCAGTTTAAAAATATCAAGTTCAATGGGACGATGTAATGAAGTTTTAAAAATGATAACCAATCCAGTTTGTAATATGATAAACATGGAAGCTTAAATCACAAACTACCGGTAGTATATAAGTATAATAAATTTCAGGTGGGTGACTGGTCACATTTGAACCCAAGGAGAGCGTAACTAAAATGGGCTTTCTATATGCGTTACACCATTGAACCCACGGGTTTTCTTCATACTACTCCATTGAAACCAGTCTAATGTATAGAAATCCCATGAGTTTCAAAAAAGTACATTTTCTTTGCCAGAAGGAGTATGATTTAACTTTAATTTGACAATTTTAGGGGTGCGCCCCCCCTTTGAATCCGCCACTGCTTCCGACGCCCCCGAGTAGTGGGCAGCGCCGAAACAACCCTATTATTGTGAATTAATCATGTTTGTAAGAATGTGTTGCATAATACAATGACATATTTACGCTTAATAACCAAGAATAATGGGAATAAACTAACTTGAAATGTGTGTATTTTTTTCCCGCTGTTTCAATTGGTATGACACTAGTCCGTTTGACCAAAGCGGTTAATTGTAACCAGTACAAGCAGAAACGTTTCTCAATAATATAAATTAGAATTGTGCATATTGTACACTAAAGTATACTATAAACTTCAAATTATGTTACAATGGAATAACAATAATTGTATTGATGTCACACGTATGCCTATTCTACGCATTTTAGAGAATTGCACTAACATAACCCTCTCATGGACTTTGCAAGGAGATAAGTACCTACTCAAGCTTAACGAAAATAAAGTGCATATTGAGGAAGTTAAACGGGGATATTTCAAAAACGAAAGCTAATGATTAAGAATTAATGTGTCTAAATATATAATTACAGGAAGATGTGCTGACTATAGAACGGATAATTGATATCCTATTATATGGGATGTTAATTAAATATGTTATACATGAATGCTTTTTACAAATACGAAACTATTTTCTCTGTATACACATATTTAATAAATAGAAATGGCTAACCAAGAATTCGATCTGTTTGTTGCATACAGTTCTGCAAACACCCAGGCAGCCAAAACGATAATGGAAGATCTGGAAGATAGGTTTAGGATCAAATGCTGCTTTGCCGATAGGGACTTTCTTCCAGGAATTGAAATCGCAGTAAATATTTCTTTGGCGATTGAGAATTCAGACAAAGTGTTAATGTTGATCAGTCCCGGCTTCATTGAAAGTGGTTGGTGTTGGTTTGAACAACAAGAAGCGTTCCGAAAATACGCCCTGGACAAGAGACATTGCATTATTCCTGTTATGTTGGAAACTGTCGACGAAATGCCAAAACTATTAAGAAACATAACGTATGTGGATTTTTTAAAGGAGGATGACCCGGTAGAAAGGATATACAAAGCATGTATTCACCACAAAGTTCAGGAAGAGGCGCGCCGAGATGAAAACAAAGAAAATTCAGGTTTATTCGATCGACACTGGGGTGTCTCTAGTCATTTCTACGACTACGATGATGATTTTGTGGAGGCAGAGGAGCGCATAGAGTTCTTGAAAGAAGAAACCGATTTAAAGACATTACAAAAATACTTTGATGACGCAGCTGAAAAAAGTGATCATGATCTTTTCCAAAGCATTTTGGAGAACAAGCACATGAAACTAAACCCCAATAATGTTTTCAAAGTTTGTGTGCATGTGGCTGGGGACAGATTAACTCATGGGCTTATTGAGACAATATTTCAAAATATAGACAAAGAGTATTCTTGCAGTCACCTCAAGAATGCATATCGTGTTGCCTGCTTAAAAGGCCCACCTTGTCTGGTCTCTAAATTTGTTGAGCTGGGGTGTAAGAACCTCATAGATGCCTCATTTGTTGAAAGCTTGATCACTGGAAGTCACCCCTCTGCCACTGGGAAAAATGAAGTATTTGACAGTATTCTTAATGAAACAGACTGGAGTGACCAGGATTTACTGGCTTTCTTGGAAACAGCAATCCAGTCAAGAAAGCCAGCAATAATTAAAGATTTGCTCAGTCTCATTTCCAAGATTCCATTCCAAATATTTTCCCAGTTGATTTTTGTTTCAGATGAGAAGACTTGTATAGAGGTTCTTCAGAGAGAAAAGTATCAAGACCAGGCAGATTTGCAAGTTGCCTTATTAAGATCTTGTACTATGAAGATGACAGCCTTAACAATAGAAATACTAAAGCAAGGAATTTCCCTAGAACCAAATCTTTTCAGGAAGATGGATTTCAGTGTGGAAGAAGTCGGAATTTTTATTCAAGAATACCCATGGAGTTTAGAAGATTTGATGGAAGTTAACAAATTAATAACTAAACCCCAGTGCAAGAGATTAGTCAAATCTGAAATTCAAAAGAGAACTTCATCCAGCAGGCATACAACGTTACTGTACCAACGTTGAAAATACGTTGATTATGGCTGACGACTTTGAACAAACAAAAATCAACGTTATAAGACGTTTGAACAAAGAAGTCAGTATGACATCTTGTATTCTGAGAAATATCAACCAAAAACATGATTTATAAAATCAAAATCCAACTTCTTAATTCTTTGTTTTGTTTTTGTAATAATTAAGGCTGCTCAAAATTAATTCTACGTTTAACGTCACTTCAAAATACCAAACCTACAAGGGAGGGCGATAAAATTAAAACAAACACAGTTTTCAAACAAATGATTTTATTCATTTACATTAATACAAATGCAGTGAGTATTCAAACTACATATTGGTTATCACTTTTAATAGTGATTTTTTTTTCTGATAATCCCATTGAGTATCTGATTTATAGTCCATAATGTGCTCTAAACATTTCAAATTTCTACAGATTACAGTATTTTAGTATAATCAAAGTGGTAAAAATCAAATTCAAATAGGGGTTTGTTTGTTTTTTCAAAACCCAATTTCTCCTAAACCTACGCGCGCGGGTTACGTTAAACATAGAATTAACTTTGGACATCCAAATAATGGTTTTAATCAATCTTTGGTGATTCATGCGGGATATGAAGGTGGCGACATTGCAGAAAAAGTACATGACCAGCGTTAGTGGGTTATGTAAATTTTTTGTGCAATGATCGCTACCTTCATCACCCGCATGGACCATCAAAGAAAGCATTTCATTGTTTACATATACATCCTCTTTTAACAAATTAATAAATGATCGTAAAAAGTAATTTAACTAAATTACTGTTAATGTTCATCCTTACGTTAGCTAAAAGAAACAGCCAAATTGTCAAGGGAATTGGAGTCTGACATCATCACGACCGTAATTTTTGTCAGGTCGCTGCAAGTTTCGGCCAATCAATAAATGGGGCGTGTAGATTTCAGTCTGGCTGTTTCTATAGAGCTATGAATTAACAATAAGTTTCCGTACGAAATAGAGGGAATCATACTCGGTAGATGTAAATATTAGATTATGAATGCACATCCAATCATATGCCTCTCTGTACTTCCAAGTTTTTAATTTTATCAATGTCATCTATAAATAACTAAACTGAGTCCTTTGTTGTTAGAATACCTTATTGAAATAATAATTCAGATTATTGAAAGTCTGAAATGCAAAAAAAAAAAAGTTGTTCAATGCTCTAGTTTTTACATGCCTGTTGTGAATGGGATGCATTTATGGCATAGTCTATCCATCTGTCCATACCATAACATTACAATACATGCATGTAACAGGTTAGATGTTTTAGGTCACTACATTAATTCTCTTCCTCAAATGATTTTTGATTGTACCTTTTATGCATTTGATACAAGATACATATGCATGATATTATTTTAAATGATAATTATATAAACTAAGATAAACTTTAATTCATTATATCCAGTAACAATGCATTTTATTAATTTTTTTATAGAACAGATTTTTTTCTAATAAGGATTTCATATAAGGTGGCATATATTTGTACTATATAAAAACATAACAAGATCAAAAGCAAGCAGTGCTCTATAGTTATCATTGAACACAATAACAACAAAAGTTACTCATTTGATAGGTCATTATGAACATTTTGGGTAAAACTGCAATACTAAAACTGGGAAAGCGAGAATACACATTGACACTTTATAATTTCATCATTTTCTGTATAATAGAATTTGTGACAACTTAATTGTTAATAAATGTACATGTAGTTTTTTCAAACAATATTGGAAAGTTGCATTTAAGAAGGGTGCAGTTCACCCGAAAGCTATAAATATGAACTCAAGAAAGACTGTTCATTTGAATATACCTATCAATGGCAAAACACATACAAAACTAAACTGCAACCAGTAATACTGCATTTCATTCTAGTATAGTACATATGTACATACATTTTGTGTAATGTACTATTGGTTATTGTAATATCCCCAATGAATTTCTTTTTTTTTAAGTATACCACCATGGCCCACATATAAACAATTTTAAGAAAACCAAAACCTAATCATATAAAAAAAAATGCCTATTTTTAGCTTTTAAAGCAATTGAACAAATAAATAATTGTCTAAATTCGCATAGTAGCCTCTGAAACACCCAATGATATAATTGAAGTGAAAATGCTTCTTATAAATGTGCATTCAATGATTACAATTTATAAACAGTAAACACCAATGTACATTGTTAACACCATTGCAGATTGTGTATTTACTTGTGTTTAACATTCAATGTTAATGTAATATATCCTTGTAGATAATTAGCGGGTATATGAGACATGAACCCTCATTATATGTATTTCATTTTTTTAAATTAGTACAAGTTTAAGTGCCAGTATTTGAAAACATATTTAAATACAGCACCTCTTGAAAAACAAGAAATATATTCTACAGATGTTTATACTGTATGGATAGACTTAATTATATTTTTAAGCCTGAGCAAAGTCAATATTGCTATAATAACAAATTAAAACCATCAACTCACAAAAATCCAAGAGGCAGTTTCAAACATAATTAACACAATTCAACTTGTTCATAAAACTCTAAACTGTTTTAATAGAAAGCTGACTTAAATTGCACAATAAAACTAATTGAATGGCTATCAACAAATTCAAAAAAGATTGATACATCAATTTAAAACACATTTAATATTTTGACAGAAAAATGTTCATTGGAAACCCCATAACTTTTAAAATGGAAAAACTGTAAGATGCATTTTTTAGGAAGAAATTGAAATGCAAAGGATAAAAAAAATCAACAAATCTTCATGTACTTTTATTCATAATTTTGTGAAATTAAAGACACCCCCTCCCCCAAAATTCCACTAATAAACTGTATGCGATAAGGGTACAGTGAACATTTCAAGCAAAATAAATTCTACAACATGTTCTTAATACAATTTCTGGGTCACTCTTATGCAAATAAATAATGATTCTAGTATGTATTGTAATTGAATCGCTGAGGTAAGTATCAACATGAATTTTTGTTTCTGTTATTCAGCATTTAGCATCAAAATGTCTCAGTAATAAATAACTATAGTGTATGTATTGTAATGGTAAATGAAAGTTGAGCATTTCTGGCCATTATGTCAAATACACATATGCTTCCAGAGAAGACTAAAATGAAAACCTCTTTTGATTTTGTTGAGATCTTATTATCACCACAGTCTGGTGTGATTGTAATGCCTAGAGCCAATAGTCTGATAGTTATTGGGGGCCCCATACACAGTCCAGTTAGAGTTGCTGGGGAAGTTTCCCTTCCAAGGGGTTGGGATTCCGGCCAGGATGTTGCTTGCTGGATTCTCGGCGTACTGTGTTTTACTCTGATGATTATTGATGGATGGTAAACTGTCAAAAAGATGAAATAAAAAATTACTGGTACAAATCCAATTATGACTAATTGCATGTCCTTTTATAAAGTAAAATTTTTGTTCAGGATGTAAATAAAAATTTCTCAATTTATGAAAAGGGTAAGACTAAAAGTATGGTTGATGAACTTTTTTCAGCTATTCATGATCAGTTAAGCTGCATAAAAATAAACATTTGATTCTTTACCTGGATGGAATTCCCTTTGTAACTTTAAGATGCCCATTTCTGCCCATGTAATCCTGATGAAGATTCATTTTCTCCTGATAATTGATGGGGGGTTCCCTTTGAAGCAGAGGAGGTGATCTCTCTCCATTGGTCCCTGCATTCTGGTTTCTGTTCTGTGAATGGCGGCTTCCTCTTCCCCCACTACCCCTGGTTTGCAAGTGGAGTACAGAGGTTGTATTAGGCCGTGAGTCTGTTTCGGGAGGGGTATTGGAGTGACGAGTATAATGAGAAGCACTTGCACCATTTGTGCGATGTTTAGTGGAAGGAGAGGTGCCCCTTATATGTTTGATTTTGCTGTGAAAAGGAAAGAATGTTAAATGAGTGTGATTATGAGGAAGAATATAAGGTTTTGCAACACAAAAAGCTGACACACAGAACACAAAATTTATCATGATTTATGTTGCAGAACATTTTTTTTTTATATACTTGACTAAATGTAAAAGTTAAGCTGTGAGTGCATGCAAGATTCAAATCAACAACTTTGATACAGTTTAATAAAGTGGTATCTTATAAATATGACTATTAAGCAATACAGGTAAAAGTATCAAGCAATTTCATAACAAACGTACGCCAATCAATAGAAAATAATATTTTTCAACTTTTCATATCTTTGTACAGAGGCTGCATGACCTTAAAATGACTCGATCCTGTTTTATCTCACAAGATGGAGAACAATGAATGAATACAACACTTACTCTCTTTCACTTAGGAGTCTCTCCAACACTTCAGTGTGAGATGGGGCTCTTGGAGGGGTGGGGATTATTTCAGGAGTCTGAAAATGTTCAAATATTGAAAAGTTTATTGACCTTGGAAAAGTTTTTCATCATTGAGACTATTGGTAATAAATGGACATGTATAAGAACATTTATTTGATAAATTGCATAGGGACTAACCATGTTTTCTCCTCGCCTTGGAGATGATCGATTGGACGGTTCATAGTTGTCTGACTCTAGCTGACTAGACGGGGAGTTCCTGTATCTATAGTGACTGGAACCTTGCCGCCTCCCAGCCTTCACCTCAGAGTTATTATCTACAAAAATGGTAAGCTTCTTTTCACTAATCTAATAATACTATTACATGTATTTGTAAAGCAGAGCAAAATACATGTAGCAATTAATTGTTATCAATTCAGAGATGCTCGAAATTAATCAATTTTGAAATCATGGATGTCAATATATGCCTGCATGATGAAGATTTGACAAACATGTAAAAAAAAAAATTTTTGGGTCTATGCATATAAAACCCCATTGAATTGATAGCTTAATATCATTCATAATATTCAGTCTGGCATGTCCCATGTAATAAATGTCAGAATTTTTCTTTTTTGTGAATATGAAATTAAATGATGCTTAACTTTTATGTTGATGTGTAATAATAATATGTCTGTTTTGGGTCTTTGCCATTTATTGTAATTCCATGTATTTGTGGCAATAAAATATTTGTATTTGTATAAATAGATTCATTGCATTGCATCATAAATTCAAAGTTTTCTTTGAATATTGACTTTTTAAATCAAATTATTATATAACTTAATAATTTAACTTCACTTAATCTAAACAAATCCGAATTGAAAATTGAAGTTCAGCAAGAAACCAAAGCTTACAATTTGTGTTTGGGTGTAGGGGAGGTCTGGAGTATCCTCTTCTTCCTCTTGAATTGTCCTCAAATGTCCGGCTACTAAAGAACCCCTCATACACAACAAAGTTATTCACTTGTGGAAGTTCGGCTTTTAGGTTGTAGTGCTTCTTTAAGAACTGGCTAAATTTAAATGATGGCTTGTCTATTGCTAAGTGACGTGGATCTATATCCTGGTCCTGAAAAAGAGTTATGACCAAACTGTTATAAATCTACATGTATTTATGCACTATGCAGGGCAGTAATTAGCATTACATATTTTAGATTGTAGTTCAACCTATTGAATTTTAATTCATAAAAAAAAATAAAAATAAAAGAGCATGGTAACGCAGGTTTTAAGGCCAAAATATAGAATATAAATACATGTATAATAAAGCATTGTTGTCCTTCATAACTTGAATATCTTTAGTTATATATTAGATTCATTATATAGTGCTACAATTTTCTACCTATATAGAGAATTATCTATTAATCATCTATTTACCTTTAAAAAGTATTCGAACAAGAGTTTACCACATCCCATCCTTTGTCGAGATTCATGAACATAAAAATCAAGAACACACATTGGCTCCATTTCATGAACACGGCCTTTGGTGTCGTAGACAAATAACTTTTTATTTCCAATTTTCAATATTCCAATTACAGCACCTTTGTTGCTGAAAATCACAAGAAAAGTATGAATATAAAATTTGCCAACAATGACATCCTAAAAACTGGTTTATTTGCAAATACTGAGCTGATGTACTTGAATGTTAAAGCATAGTCTTAAAAACAAAATATTCCTTTTAATTACAAGTTCTATCTGATTAATGGTAAAATAAATATACACTAGTATAGTTGTAGCATACCAATGTTAATAACTTTTTTAACCATTATAATAGCCGGGAACTTAACATTCTAATTCTTTAGATTCTGTAGGCATAATTGCCACCAAGTAACTGGTTTAAAACTATACTTACTCATTTAATTGATCATCTCGCATCACATAAAGAATATGATCTGACAATTCCAGTTTTCTCCCTGTTGTAATTATGGTTCGCAGACCCTGAGCCTAAAATGATGCATTTTATCTGAATACATGTATCATTATAAGTATGTAAGATAAAGTCAACTCACTGTTCAGCAAAATAAAAATCAATATCAACACATCTGACAGTGTTTATATAAAAAAAATTATATCTATATTTTAGTCCGTTCTTAAGACTGATAATTTTTAAAAGTTCCAAATGATTTAAACATGAATTTTGAAATGTTTTTAAACAGTCAAGCTTCAGTGTCTCAAACACTGAACCCTAATTTATGGATATTTAAGAAAGTTGGTAGCCTTACCACCGTTTTTTCACATTATTGTTTTTTTTGGTTCTGACAAATTCATGGATATTTTTAATGGATTTTTTAGGCCCAAAGTATGAGATATTTAATTGCAAAAGTGACTGTTTTTTTTTTTTTATATATTTAACTGATGTAGATCTATAAACCAATCTTTCAGTCTATATATTTATATATAGGATCTCTCACGATTTGCGATGGTATACGATTTTTATCCAAAGAGTTGTGTGTTTTCTATCCCTGAACCTTGGCGAGGGGATGAATACACACAACGAGTTGGATAAAAATCGTATACCATCGCAAATTATGAGAGATTCTTTTTATCACATGTTTTACCACATATTTTGTTTAACCTTAATCTTTTCTATAAAAACTAATATAATTGTGAACCGCACAACACATATACTACAAGACGTCAACAACTTTAAGGAAAAAGTTCCTTAAAGATTAACAAATAAACATTTCATTTTCGAGCACATTCTTATCAATTCATGAAAGAAAAAATTAAAACAGCATTAAGAGCTTCACAGTTACAATTCTACATGTTTCAACTGAATTGTTTTGTTACTTTCTCATTCTACGTCAATCATCCGCCTGAAGCTACGTAATGTTTAATTATGACGTCATGCGGCGTAAGAACACAGAGTGGAATATCAAAAATTTATTACATGAGTGATATCCACTGCACATTGAGATAAACATGTGTAAAATTATATATACCCTTGCAGAAGCTTCTCCCATTCGGTCGATGACTTCCATAAGCTGTCTGCGTAACTGTCTTGCATCATATCTGAAAAATATAAATGTAAAACTATATTACAAGAAATTTGACACACTATAAATGAATTTGAGAATGACTGGGTTAGCATGGTTAGCTCAGTTGACTGTAACAAAATAAACAATCACATAGTTTTAATTTTGCTTACCCATCAGCGTTTTTTCTGAAAGGGGTCAAAGTATTATCCAATTTACATATTGTGGAACCAAGTAAATTATTTACAGAAAACGGAAATTCCATCGCGATGCCTTAAATACTGTTATTTCATGTTCATAGTAGTTTTGTCTTGTTAAATGTCCACGAGTCAACAGTTTACAACACCCAACAGTCTCGGCACCAAGGCAAACAGAGCAGTAACGCAGTAAATGATTAAAATATATTTTTTAAAATATTCAGTGTATAAATAATTTAAATATTATTCGTAATATATTTCTATGAAATGAATTAACAATCAATTTTATCATCTTTATATTTGCAAGAACGTTTAAAGCGGGATAATCTATATGAAACTTCATATTTACTTCGGTACCAAAGTATCTAAACTTCCGGTGTAGATCACAAACCCCCTGCATAAGTTGATGCCCTATTCTCTGTAAGTTTTAAATATTTTGTTGTTGATGCCTCGTAAGAAGCCTTTCAGCTCAAAGCAAAAGAAGTTTCAGTTACAAGAAAAGCGCAGAAGAAAGAGGAACGGTAATATATTGCTTGTTTATAAATCAATACAGAGGAAATTCGAGTTCCTTGTTAATCAGGCAGGTATGAGGTACTACCAGATTGTGTTTTTTTTTTCATGTATACTGTGTTTAAAAGGGTATATAGGCCCTACGGCCGGGTGTTAAATTTATACTTATTACTGTTAATATTTCATTTCAAATTCAACTGTATACACGTCACTATAAACATGATAAATAAATTTCTTAATACTTACCAGATAACAAGCTGTCAGCTAAACAAGAATAACCGTGTTTGATTGTAATTTGTTGAAATTGACACAATATTTGCTAATAAACATAGATGTTTATGATTATAAAAAGAGGATAATGAATAAATGACCCTCTTTGGGTTAAAAAAAACCTGGTCTTGGCAAATTACTCTCGACATTATCACATACCTTCAAGTCTTGTGTAAAGTTGTATTTATATGTATTTATATGTATTTATAGCCAATATTTTATCAAAAGAGGGTGGAGTATTAATAGGGACAAAAAATTATCTCCTTTTTTTCTGAATGTATTTCTGAATACTATGTAAGTATTATTGTCGATATTGCATCCACTTTGGTATGGGTTTTCTCGTAACCCAATCTATTTAAATATTTCTTATTATCATGGTAATTGAACATTTTTCCATGGTACTTTATATCAAAAAGTTCTTACTGGTTTACTCCATATTGAATTATCAGCCAACTGTTGACTAGCTTCCATTCCAAGGGTTTTCCTACTGTTTTTCAACTGGGTCCAGAGTCCGTAGAATTGGAAACATTTGACACGTAAATTTTAACTGTTGAATTTGGGTTAATAATAAATTTTCTTAAAGAACAACTGGTTTCATTATTATGCTCCAAAATATAAACAAAAGTGAACAAAATAGCTGGTTTGTTGCATTTGAATTATCAGCAAGGTTAAACAATGACTCTAATGACTTTAATACAATAATATTTTTCTTTAAAAAAGTCAACAGCTCTTTCCAACATCTATGGGCACCTAATTGTGAAAAAGGTCTTGAATTTGGAAAATGTTGATGATTTTTCAATTGGGAAAGGGTCCCGTAAATGGACCCGAAAATATTTAGCCAGAAAAACCCCTGCATACACATCCAGAGGTTGTGTTAATGTTTATTTGACAATTTTCTGGTAAAGCTTGCACTTGTCTTATGTCTGACATGCATAACAGTTTTATAGCAATATTTGAGTTCAAATACCTGATGTGTAAAACAAAAATGAAATAGATAATTCTAGGAAACATATTAAGATATGCATTTTAACTAAAATATGGTTCTTTGCTTGTGCATCCAATGAGTGGGGTTGTATACAAGTATATTTACTAATGTACATGTATATCACCACTTTAAATGTATGAATTAATCTTCAGACTACTGGGACCACTATAAATTGTACAGAATTAGCCGAATCAATGGGAACATAACACATAATTATTCTGACATATGACAATAATGATGATTATTCAATAGAACATTATTAGAAAATTTGTCTTCATTTTGATGCTTTGTTATGATGGATTTTTTATTGACTGGTATTAGTAAGATAGCCAGTGGTGTATTGAAAATTTATTACAAGCATGTAGCATAAATGAACCATTATATTCCCCCCCCCCCCCCCCCCAAAAAAAAAAAAAGTCTGTGTAATCCATAATTTGTTGATAAACTTGAATCCATCAAATTTTTTTTACCTGAATTGTAGAAAATGATAGCAGTGATGATAGTGAAGGAGAACAAGCCACCAGTAGTGAAAGGTTAGAGGTCAACAAGCAGCCTAAAAATTTCACCAGCAAGAAAGATGACCCCAACAGGTAAAGTAGCATTATAATCAATAAGTCATATTTATCATTTGTTTAATGAATCATATTCATCAAAATGTTAACTACTGGTAGATGGGGAATCAGAATCTGAAAATGAGGTTATCCACTGACTATAGACAATCCCTTTATTTGATACAATACATATGATTAAAAGATTCAGGATTCTAGTGGACCTTACTTACTGGTTGATCTATACCAATAAAATACTTTATTTGTTGTTTCATACTCATATTTTATATGCTTTGTTTGTTGTTTCATACTTGTAACATTACATAACTTTTGTCACCATGCTATGCCTCCACCAGCAAAGAAAAAAACATAATTTCCATTATTTTTTGTTTAAAATGTTTGTTCTTAATCAAGAGAATTCACTGTTATTAATAGGGTTGTAAATCTATGTGACATGTTATCACACCCCTCCCCTTCCCCACCCTACCCCCACCAACAAATTTATATTTTATTGATTGATCAATGAATTAGATAGTGCTTAGATATTGTTTACATATACAATCCAATAATTAAAGTTTTCCAATATGAAATTGGTTTTGAATACTTCAATTAGTACACTCTATAGTCATAGGGACGAAAACAAGTGTATATTGGGAATTCACTATCCTAAATCATAAGACATACTGTAGAAGCAGAAATATTCGTTGAGGATTTAATTTTGTTATTTTGCGTTGGCAGTATAAATCAAGGAAATTAAATACATAACGAATTTTTAACCCAAGTATTAATAAATACAGAGTTTATATGCAATATATTTTAGGAATAACGATATGACGAAATTAAATGCCAACGAAACTGTATTTGGTTTAAAAACAATGAAATTTTAACCCAATGAAGATATGTGCTTCTACAGTATTCTTGAT
Organism: Magallana nippona; assembly: GCA_033439105.1. Taxonomy (NCBI): domain Eukaryota; kingdom Metazoa; phylum Mollusca; class Bivalvia; order Ostreida; family Ostreidae; genus Magallana; species Magallana nippona. The sequence continues at coordinate 15,779,072 of CM065918.1, read as the reverse complement.
TCCCTATAACAAATTTTAGTGTAAGGTAAGTAAATCCACAAGTCCCCAGGCTTCACTATAACCATTGAAAATATAAGTCTGAATTTCAGAAATCAAGCACATGACTATTACAGTGAGGTATCTGTAAAAGAATTTTATAGACAATTCATGGTTTCACTTTTCATTGATATTTCAGGTATCGCCTTCATTTTTTCAAAGAAAGTAAAGATGAAGTGGAGGAGAGAAAATTAAGGGCCAAGACTGAGCCTGTTATTTCTAAGGAACTGGTAGGTCTACCAGTATATATGGTATATTGTACTCTGGGATACTTGTAACCATAAATGAAAAGCTATAATAAACTATATATCCAGATACTATTCTTAATATGATATGTTAAAAAAAATGTTTTGATAAATTATGTTAACCTCTGACTCATTGATATATATTGAATTATACTTAATACTGTACATGTTCTACTTTGAAACTTCATATCATTATCATATTACAATGCTGAATTTTATCAATTTATGCCTTAAAAAAAACCAACAAAAATAAAATTGTTGTACATTTACATGTGTAATATTAAAAGAACTGTTTTGTAGATAGATTTGGAGATTGATTTTGAGACTGTCTACAGACCTGGCTCTGTTTTGGACATTCCAAAACGACCACCATGGGACTACTCTATGTCCAAACAACAACTGGAAGCTCGAGAGGAAAAGTACTTTCAGGTGATATATTTAACTCTTATTACAAGAATTCAACAGTTCTTGCATAAAATGAATATAAACCCAGAGGCAGCATTTCATGTTTATTAATAATTTTGGGGGTATCAGTATCAATTTTCTGTTGTGAGATAGTTTTTTCATTAAAATCTATCTAAAAGAAAATCATACTGAGAAGCAAAGATGTACCTTGAAATATTTAGAAATTTTTACTTGCTATTATTGGGGTGTTGAAAACTAAAATTACATGTTTGTTTATGGCATAGAAATATGTTGCTGGTATCATGGAGGAACATACTGCCAAGGAGCTGAGTTTCTTTGAGATGAACTTGGAGACATGGCGACAGTTATGGAGGGTGATGGAGATCTCGGATGTGCTGCTTCTGATTGTAGATGTTAGAACACCGGTATGTACTTTCTAGGGCAGTAATATTTACTGAAATTTCATTGTACCGCAATTCTTAAATATTCAATTGGATGCACTGATCTGGAACTCTGGATTTTAGTTTCAGTTCAAAGGACTATATATGATATGGGCCTGATAAGGCCCCCCTAAAATTAACATCATCAATTTACTATAATTCTTTGCTTCCTTTATACGTATATACATGTGAAGCTTTTCATAATTTTCATTTTGATCCAATTGCCCACAATTTTAAAATATGGCATCAAAAAGTTAACCTTTTCCTGCCATTTTCACATTTTTAGCATAAAACGGCATTTTCAAGCAGTTTTTCTTTCAGAAAACAATGAGTGATTGCTTGATCAAACAAAACATTTTCATGAAAGATGTATCTATTCATAACTTATGAGTGACAAAAAAGTTTGTTCTTGTTCAAAGCTTTGCTATATATTTCCAGTTCAAAGAAAGATGAGAAAAAATGTCAATTTTTGACTGATTTTGATTGAATTACAAAAATAGCGTCACTTCTGACATCATATACTGCTAGTGAGTGCAAATAAATCAAATACCAGTAAATAGGTGAAAGAACAAACATTATATCAAGTATTCTAAAAAATAACGTAACAATTTAATGTACTTGAAACATACTTTTAAAAATTGTGAATTATGGGGCCAAATTTGACTCATATATAGTTCTTTATATCATAGGTAATCCATTTAATTGATTTGGATTATTTGATAATATTAACAATCTCTCCTATCTATTTTGTTTTAAGGTTTTGCACTTTTCACCAGCTTTGTACAGCTATGTGACAAAAAGCCTGCACAAGTCCATGATAGTGGTTATAAACAAGATAGACCTAGCCCCAAGGGCCTTAACTGTGGCCTGGAAACACTACCTGCTGACTAAATTTCCTGAGCTCAAAATTGTCCTCTTCAGCTCAAATCCTTCAGAAGCTGCTTATGCTAAAGGTGGTGAGCTTCAGCAACAGAGGAGAGGTACTCAAGCAGATGTGTTGTATCTGTATTAATATTCCTAGTACATGTATTTTGCATGATGATTGAACTTCAAATGGAAATGTTATGAGGTATACCATACTTTTATTGCAAATACATGTAACATTGATCAGTTTAACATCTGCAGGTCATAAATAGCAAGGTCTTTTGTGTGTTTTTCTGCAACAAATAATATAATTATATTTGAAATATCTTCCTGAAAAAATTCTTTGCTGTTCATTGACAGAAGATTTATCTGATGCACTTAATTTGATCATTGATGTTTCCTCAAAACAAATTAACACATTACATGGACATGGTTTACTTGAATTTTCAAATCAGTTTACTAGGTGCTGTCTTAATTTTTCAGCTTTTAAAAGAGGAAAAATTAACAGATACACTCAGTCAGTAGGTCCATTGCAGCTACTGCGAGTTTGTCAGGAAATTGTCGGGAATAAAGGTATGATGTGGATATATTTTGATAGGACAATGGTATTTATTGAATTTTCCAAACACTGACTGATGGTTTTTTTTGTCAGTTGATTTGTTAAGCTGGGAGGAGAAAATTAATGCAGATCCAGATGATGAGGTAAATGACATTGATGAATCTCTCCCTTCTGAAGAAAAAGACGAACATGAGATGTATAAGGGTGGAGTTCTTACCATAGGATGTGTGGGTAAATATTTATTTTGTCAGACATTATTACAGATACATCACCAGTTTCTCTTAATGTACCTCTTTATTCAACTTTATTTCTTGAAGAAAAATTTCAGAAAGGACTGATTCATCATTTATTTTCTTTTGTATGAAGGATATCCTAATGTTGGAAAATCCTCCCTATTGAATGGACTGGTTGGAAAGAAGGTGTGTATGCCCTTCAAGAAGATGTATCTATGTAATCAATTTACTTGTACAGTATTTTGTAAGCTAAGTGAAGTTTCATTATAAAGATTTTCATTTTTCTATGATAGGTAGTGAGTGTGTCAAAGACTCCGGGACACACCAAGCATTTCCAGACAATATTCCTGACACCCACAGTCAAGCTCTGTGATTGTCCAGGTCTAGTCTTCCCGTCCATAGTAGATAAATCATTGCAGGTATGTGTAACTTTAGATGGCTATTCCAGCTTTAATTGAAATATACATTTAGACAAATTAATGTGTTCATAATATTTACATCATGCTAATATATCATGGTAGTTTGGCAGGGAAACTGATTGAATTTTCCTTTGATAGATTATTTCTGGCATCTATCCGATTGCACAAGTAAGGGAGCCGTATTCTGTGATTGGGTACTTGGGGGAGAGGATCAATTTACCAAAGCTTTTAAAACTGAAGCATTCTGACATTGATGAGGACGACCAATGGACAGCCTTTGATATCTGTGAAGGTACATTTGTTTAATGACATCTGAGTGGACAACTCCCCCAGGAAGTTTTCTAATTCTTCAACAGCAAGAATTTAACTTAGTGTTTTCATGCAATAGCTTACTTATTATCAAGCATGTTTTTTTTCAGCTTGGGCTTTGAAGAAAGGATTTTTAACTGCCAAAGCTGCTCGACCTGATGCATACAGGGCTGCCAATCATCTCCTGAGAATGGCGCTAGTAGGCCGGATCTGCTTATGTTTGAGACCCCCAGGATATACTGCTGATGAAGGTAATGTTATAGTTAATCTGAATCTGATCATAAATTTATGAACCACAAAACTCCCAAAACTAAACTGTCTTATGGTGTAAATCTATGAACCACAAAGCTAAGAACTTTTATTTAGTCTTCTGGTCTTAATATGCCATTCAATACTGGTAATCATTATGCCGTCAAAACACAATTGCTTGTGAAAGGACATGTTTTGGTAAGTGAGATAACTAACATTAGAATAAATCACTGTTCTTCATTTACATAACTACAATAATGGTTTCTGTAAAATGTTTATCAATATTGTATGCATTTCAATTGAAATTTTAAATTTTCTTTGGCAAAATAGTCACATATATGTACCTGGTAAAAACAAAAGAACAGAAACTGTAGATTGTATTTTCCTGTCATTTTCAGAACTATGGCTTCATCACCAGGAGACAAAGCAGTTGTCTGAGGAACTTCATAAGTTTGAGGCCAAGGATGTGAATGAGACCAATGAAAGTGGGGAGGAAAGTACAGATGACGAATTTCAGCAAGAGAAGGGAGACAAATCTCCCTTAGAGAGTGAAGAGAATTCCTCATCACAGGAAGATGAGGAGAGGGGTATCATGGGGGGAAAGAATCCCTTTGCTGCCCTGGCTGGGGATAACTAGTCAGCTCATTCAGTAGAATTTGTTATTTGCATATCAATATAGTGATTCAAGGTGAATGTTTATAAGTTAAGGTTTAATGATGGTTTATAATGTATTCCAGTATTTGCAAAGAAAAAAAATCCACTTTTTTTTTTACATACAGTTGTAGCGATTGGTGCAGTGAGGTTTTTTTTAAAACCTGAAGTAATCTTGTAGCTATGTAAAGTATGTTATGAAATGTTGCTGTTTTGATTATATGAATAAATATGTTATCAAATTTTATAACGTCAGTTTGTGATTTATTTTCAATGACAACTTTTTCATATTCATTATATTAACTTGTATTATTCTTTATTACCTTTAATGAATAAAGATTTACTCATGTATTTTGTTTAATTGTACATCCCCAACCTTTGCATAAATTACTGCCTTGATTATGCAATGGAATTTCATCAGCTACTCATTTTTTCCGGGGGGGGGGGGGGGATGGGAAGGAAAGCTTAACAGAAAATCAAGAACAGTTACTATTTAAAAAAATAAACAATTTTATGATTTTGCAATGAAATTTTATTATAATGAAGAATAACTTCCCAAAAGTGCAAGGTAATTGCTTTGGAAAGTTATTTCAAAATGGGAAAGTGTAACATAACTGTTTCGAGTAATATTAGAAACTGCATTTACTTCACCGTTAAGGAAGATATACAGAGGTGTAAAAATGTACTCTATACATTTTTTTTATATCCAAAAGATCTATCAATAAATAGATTCATATAAAGTTTTACGTAGATAAATACACCTGCGCTTTGTAAACAAATAATATATTCACTGTAAAGAAGAAAAGAAAACATATTTAAGAACGGATATATACCATAAAATACTAATCATTTTGGACCCATTTTCACTCGTGCTCTGGAAAAGGAAGCTACTTGGACCTTCCTACTGAGACCTTTAGTTTGGCACTTTGATGACTTCGGCGAGGAATCAATAATGATGGATCTGACATAAAGGCAAATAATAACATGTCACCGGCATTGTGCTCGGACGATTTTATGTGCAGTCCAACACCAACAAAGCGTATAGCGGGGTCCCCAGCTCATCTCTGGCGGCGAAGAGCGCACTGAATTGGATGTCACCTGTAACTAGAGGTCTCCACTATGCAGTCCTGTGACCAATTTGTGCTTTGGAACTAATCTTTTTAATTGAATCATTGATATTCTTTATTGGGAATTTATTTTGGTGTTTTGTCCATAATTAACGATTACTCAGATCTCTCCGAGAGATAGAAACAGATGGGTTCCTTGTGGCTTTTTTCCGTTTTACACTTCGGTAAGTACGGCTTAGGGTGCGTTACGATTTCTTAAAATGTGTCTCAAAATTATTAAACGCAAAATAATATATGCAAAGGACAAGATGAATATGGTCAAAATTATGAAATATGAATTATTACATACAGTAATCGACAACTATTAACTATTTGTCACCTTTGTATGCCACCGGCCAGTTGTCTGTAACTAGATTACCTAAGGGTTGGTGTACAAAGTTATTACCCTTTTTTCCGACCAATAAATAGAAATGATACTTGTTCAAATTAACATGCAAGAAAGTTTTATTTTCCAATATTTTTGTAATTTACACTAAACCATGCTTCCAAGTTCCTATGAAATAAATTATTTTTTAAATTTTTGTTTGTAGCCATTTTCACGATTAACTATTCTTCTGCTCAAAAGCAAGACTACAAACGTGTGTGTTACTATACAAATTGGTCACAGTACAGGACAGGGCTAGGCAAATATACGCCCCAAAACGTGGACCCGTTTGTCTGTACTCACATTGTGTACGCCTTCGCAAAGACTTCTGGGAACAGGATAGAAGCCGCGGAATGGAACGACGAGTCAACGGAATGGAGCAAAGGGATGTAAGTTAGCAACGGGGGGTAATAGTGGATTAAGACGCCGCTAGGGGGTGAGGATGGGGGCACAGGTGCAGAAGAAAGACGGGACAGGTTCTATGCTTAATGTTTTTTTGAGAACTTGTCTCCCAGTCCGTATTGTTGATAATTTTATATTTGATAATTATCATGGTAAAAATGGTATTTTCTTAAGGTGTTTAAGTTATATAGAGGTTTTAAAATGTAGTGAACTATAAACTCTTGCGTACATCAGTCGTCTAAGAACAAAAAGCAAACATTATGGTCAAAGGCTGGTAGACCACTGCATATATCATTCAATTCATAACTCACATCGCATGTCAGGTGAAAAAGGAGAGGGTTATATGAGGTCGGGACTTAGTTCGCGTCATATAGTCCTATGATGATGCAAACACATGTTTAGGAGAAATTAAAGTACCATGCGAAAGGGAGAGTGGCCATTAGCCAAACTAAGACAGGAAAGGGATTAACAGGAATCATTCGCTAATAAATCAGATACAATAAAAGATAGAATATGTGATTCCGAAATCGAGTAGTTTTAATATAAAAACCTTTTAGTTAGTTTGTCCAATGTCCATGTATGTAATGGAGATGGAGATAGGCTAAAACTCAGTACAAAACTTTCCTCAACTGATGATAGAGAGAATCGATGTGAATCACACGTGGGTCTCCGACGATGATACATTGCGTGCTCCTGTAGCTATACTAATGTCGGAATTGGACCGGTTGCTTCTTAGTGGTGAGCAATGGAACACCCAAGCTTCATGCTGTGTTTTTTATGCTAATGAAACCCAAAGCAAAGCATGTCATCCTGAACCAATTGGCATTAATGTGTAACTTGACCGAGTGCCATGCATGTCACAGTGTACTTGTGGGACACGAAAAGTCTACCAATGTCTTCCGTCCAAATTACCTAATCATGCAAGTAAGATAATCTCATATAGAGTAATCAACCATATGAAATAATAAAAAAAAACCCAGAACTTTTTAATGATTTCCTGAGATCAAAAAGTTCTGATATTTAAAAGAACCATTCAACGCTTAGAAGTTTCTTTGCGATCATTGGTCATAGATGGTCCACTCTGAATCAGCTCAACCGCATTGCCCTGTCGAGGTAATGCGTAGTTCATGGACATTTTATGAGGAGAGCAGTCTGTTTCATTGGTCAAGAATTTCCCCGTGACGTGGTTTCAATTATTACAGTTGTAAACCAACATTTTTTATGATGACCACAAAAATAGAATTGTTTTCACCTTTTCTCAATTTCCGCATTTTCGAAAGAATATGACCTACTTTGATACTGTGGATTAGGAAAACAACACAGTGGATAGAAGTTCTAGAAAATACAGAGAAACAACGTTGACATGAGTCACTAACAATATAGAAGTTAATTCACACTGTCCTATTCGACAATAGTCATTTTGGCTGTACACTTAAAGTTGGCGAAAAGACGTCACATAACTTATTTTTCACATAGTATATTACAATACATAGACGGTATATATATGACGTCAACAGGGTATACAATCATGCCACAGATTTGTCGAAGCCCCAGTATGAACTAGTTTTATAAAACCGGGCCTAACTATTTAATCAGTTCATACCTTATTGTAAACAGCAATTGGATCTCTCACAAAAAAAAATATACAAAATTTTCAGTAAATTAAATATAAGTAAATCTTTTGGTATAAATGTTTTAAAATGTGTCTTTGGTTAGAGCAAAACTAAGCTCATTGCTCATTGTATTTTATGTTTTGCCTTTTTTTAATCAATATTATGTATTATTAAAGCAAGTCAAGAGAGTATCTGGTTTAAGAAAAATTGTGTTTGAAACTATCAAATTCAGACCCTTCCTACTGTGTACCAACTGATAAAACAATATATATGTGTAAAGGTAAATTATAAGTTTGATTTCTTTTTAATAGAATTAATAGTTAGACCCAGGAAATAAAGATTGTAATATGTCAGCCAACCATATTACCGTGATTTTGCTGTTCTGTCGTAAAGGTACGCCAAAATAAATGACCTTAAGAAGAAAAACCCAAAGCTAAAAACGCTATTGGCCATAGGAGGCTGGACGGAGGGAAATGCACCAATCAGCACCATGGCGTCCACCAATGAGAGCCGAGACGAGTTCGTCAGCACCACCATCCAGTATCTTCGAACACGTGGTTTTGATGGCCTCGATTTGGATTGGGAGTATCCGGGATCAAGGGGCGGACCTCCGGAAGACAAGGAAAATCTTATTCATTTATTGAAGGTAAGACAATTATAATACTTCTTTGCCTTCAGTTTTCAATGTATACAATGATTTACCGAAGAATGCATAAAGGAATTTTAGATTACATTGACTTTCATCTCTTCAAAATAAGTACGACTGCAACTTAACTGGAACAGGCCTTCAATATACATGATCTTAAGCCAAACTTTTGTTGATTTGTAATTTTTATCCAGAGGTTTAAAAATATCTCCATTTCTTGATTTTCAGTTTCATAAATTTTTTTTTTCCAAAAATATTATAAATTGCATTTATGAATTGCATAAAGTTTATTAGGCCGTCTTGGACATGTATTTATAGATAATTGTATTGTATTGCATCAATTGATACCAAATTTTTAACTCTAAAATATCATGTTCGCTGGCAAAACGATGTTTCCGGTTTATACTAAAAAAAATCATATAAAATAATGGAAAGCGGATATCGGTCTCATTTTTATAAAATCAATTTTCAAAAATGGTTCTTTGTCGATCCATCAAATAATGCACTGGTGTGTCGAGCCACCTTAAAAAGAAAGGATTGGTATCACCAAAATGTTAACGTAGAGAAATAAACCATGACTGTTACCGTTATAAGATCATATCGTGATGTATCTAGTACAATGACCTAATATACAACACCAGAACATGCTCATAAACCATGCATGCCATATTTACATAATGTATTTGCATTTTAGAGTTATAATGCAATAGTTTGTAATGGTATTGTGTTATAGTAAGGACAACAAAATTTGTCGCCATTTAGGAATCAAATGATGATATCCTGGTCATTAATGTGCAGTAAATATTCTGATTACAATCTAGTTTAAACATATCTACAGTGAAACATGGTCTTCGCAAAATCAGTTATCATGGATTCATTTTTAAACCAAATTAATTTTCACTAACTGCAGTTTTAAAAGTATGGATAATTCTACATAATGAATTAAATTTGTACGTATCTGCCACCTCGCGGTATAAGCACGATGTATTGCTGTACCTTTATAGTGTTGAAAAAGCTAATTAAACGCAAGCAAAACAAAAGAAGGAAATATCATATTCTTAATGGCACAGAGGCAAAAGTAACCCTGTTTGTTGTTGTACAATATCTGAGTCACTTATCAGGCAGTTATTGTCACAGAAATTAATTTCTACTTGCTGTAAAGCAAAAATGCGTAATTATAATAAAGTATACAGTGGCAGTATAGACAAGGATTAGGGTTTTTTTTTCATGGAGTCAAGACCTTTATTTCAATATAAAAATCTGGATATTTACCAGAAACTAAGCTTTTATGCATTAAAATTAGCAGAATACTGTTTAAATTAATTTTAAGATCCTTAAAGATTTCAAAAGGAACCTATATTAGAAGATACAAATACTTGAAAAAAGATATCAAAGGAAAACAGATGCAAATGTGCATGCGTTGAGGTATTGTTATTGTGTTAAAAAGTGGAGAATGAATTTATCTGCTTAGCTTGTTGTACAAAGTGTCAATTAAAGAAAGTGTCTGGTGTTTTAAAAAAATTAATTTTGTTTAATGTTTTTCAAGAAATTAAGAACCGAATTCAACCGAGAAGCCAGAGAGACTGGAAGAGAGGCGCTGTTACTGGCGATTGCTGTGCCCGTGGGTGAAGAGAGAATCAGTTCCGGATATAAGATCCCAGAGGTGGACAGGTTCGCAGTCTATCGATTAACTTGTTAATTTGTTAATCTTTATTAATTTTGAATATAGGTTGAATTGAAGCTGTCGCGTACAAGAGTCCATACTTGCATTTCTAACTGACCTTTCATTTTTATAAACATGAATTTCATATCAATTTGTAAAAAAGAATAAAAAACCAAAACAATTTTTATGATATAAAATCAATATAAAATCAAGTTGTGTGCATGGACTGACCAATTTTTATCTAGTTGAACACATCACATAGATTTTTATTCGATCATGTACAAAATTTTTCCCATGTTTCCGTCATTTTTAGTGTAGAACTGTTGAAATAGAGAACGAAGGAAAAACGCCCAATTAAGATAATATCCCCTCTTTTTATACGTAGATTTTGTTAAAATTGAGTTAAAAGAATGATGTGAAATACGCCTCCCCAGTTAATTTGGCGAAATAGATACCAGTATCGGGATTTCACTTAGTTTTGCGTTTAATCAATCTTTGATATGTGTATCCTTTTTGTAATATTTTTTAAAATTAAAAATACAGCAAACATATCAAAGAGATCTACTTTCTACCTTTATTTATAATTAAAATTGGTCATTTTATAATTTTACTCAAATTGTAATCAGGCCAATCCATTTTTTTTTTTATTTTTTTTTTTATAATTTTTCATTTAAAATATAGATATTCTTGAGTATCGATATATTTAGCAAAATGAAGAGGAAACGTGAACTTAGGACAGACTGAAATCTCGATAGCTGCTTATTTTACGATATGCCCACAGGTAAAGCTAATCCAGGAAAATCACTGATTATAACTTAACTGAATTGTCATAAAACTGTCGGTGGATTATTAGTTAGTGATGTGTGGGATTGCGGGCAGCACTGATTATCCTGACCCCTTTACACGGGGCCATGCGCTTTGTGTGCCTTTATCTCTTTTTCAGTGTGGGCAAAAGACATTGCTACTGCACGTGCATTGCTAATGTTTCACTTAAACCTGCTTGGTTAATTCATATATACTTAATATCATCACGATTTTTGTAAGTTGAACATTTGTGGCCAGAATATATTTTTTTGCCATAATATTTGGTTAAGTAACTTTGACTATATTGTTAATAAATTTTTACGACATACATCGGCATCTTCTTTATATCAGTGCCTATCCGCGGATAACGGTTTCTATATATGTGTTTTATAGTACAGAAATCGCCGTGCCAATTCATGGTTTATTGTTGTATAAAGATACCGAATCATCGTTCTTTATTCTTCAGACATCTTAACTGTCTAAACACATTTCATCACACCCGTCTCCCCACCTTTGTTGAATTTAAAAATACATAAAGAAAACCATCACTGAAATCCGAATTTCTTTAGAATTCCTAGTACATGTATAGTGCTTTTGAATCAGTAATACCAATGTTGATGTGTTTCTATGAGATGTGACTTTGTTTTAGATACGTGGACTTTATCAACCTGATGGCCTATGACTTTCACGGAGCGTGGGAGGCACAGACCGGGCACCACAGCCCACTTCACAGGGGCAAGGCAGAAAGATGGTACGCGGCACAACTGAATGTTGTAAGTCTTAACCGTTATTGCCAATGTGAGACAAACATACAATATTGTTTAAAAAAACTATATGACGAAAATTAAAAACTCTTTTGTAACCTTAGCAATGGGCTGCAGGATATTGGCGGCGGAATGGTGCGAGCAAGGACAAACTGTTGATTGGGATAGCCATGTATGGTCGAGGATTCAAACTCCAATATCCGTCTATCAATGGAATAGGAGCGCAGGCTCTTGTAGGCAGTAATGGCAATTCCATGGGACCATTCACTAAATCCAAAGGACTTCTCTCATTCTATGAGGTATCATTCAATAATAAAACAGATGTTTGCATTTACTTATTGTATTTCATGATATAAACAAAAGTTTAAGATAAGAGGTAATATAACCTGATTATCTATGACATCAAAACCACATCAATATTTGAAATGAGTCAAAACAAAAAGCTAGTTTTAAATGTGAACTGACACTAATGACTTTTTGCTCTTTAGATCTGTGACCGCCTCAATGGTAATGGTGAGGAGGTGTGGGACGAAGAAAGGCGTGTCCCCTACATGTATGACGGAAGTGACTGGGTGGGCTATGAGAACGTGCGCAGTGTAATCGAAAAGGTAACCACTTCTTTGTGACTAAACAGTGTCCCAGCTTTGATATATCAAAATATATGAACAAATATATTTAAAGAATTATTTTCTTATTAGCACATTAACTTTTCTTACAACCAGTAGTCGCCAACTGACTGGGTTAAGTAAAGATATTACATGTACAACAGTCGCTAAGTATAGACCTAAAGACCTTATGTTTAAGGTTCAGATCCTACTTGAGAGACTAGAGAAATTATGCATCCAATATAATTAACATACGAAACACATTGTGTAATGATTCATATTAATTAGCAATTTCTATCATTTTTATCCGAATTAATTCTTTCCAGACTAAATGGGTGATGGATCATGGCTATGCAGGGATTATGATTTGGGCTCTTGATCAGGATGATTTTACCGGGCACTTTTGTAAGGCAGGAAAATATCCCCTGCTGTCAGCTATCAACAACACTCTGAATGAGTATACACCCTCCACAGAGGGAATGGCAAGCCAGCATGATATTCTTCAGGCAACCGAAGATTATGGAGGCATAACTAATCGGATTGTAGACTCAACATCTCTGAGTCTTACTGGACTAACCTTAAGGCACTCACAAACTCCAAACGCTATCATCCATACAACCACAATCGCCACTACTTCTACAACAGCTGCTGCCATCAAAACCACAGCCAACGTTGTAACGTCTACCATCGTTCCAAGCACAACGTCTACCACTGAACCTTCAACTCATTCCACTGAACCATCAACCACCACTACCACGGAACCATCAACCACCACTACCTCTGAACCTTCAACCACTACCACTACCACCGAACCTGCAACCACTACCATTGAACCCTCAACTACTACTGGTTTACTAAAGGCAACCTCCTTCACTGATTTGACCACAGCAACTGAAGACGAAGTAAACGCAACAGCTCCAAGCAAAGGTAATATTTCAACAACAGAGGCGATGGAATCCGAGACTCAAAGTAATAGTGTACCTATTGAGAAAACATCCCCGGCAATAGCAGCTTTTGATATATTCAGTGACAATATCACATCTGACTTGCACCTGACGCAGAATGTTTCCTCTGACATTGAAAATATTACAGTAGACTCTATAACGATGGATGAATCAAATATAACAAATAATACCACTATTTCAAATATTGCCTTAATTGAAAACAGCACAGAAAGTCCAACTAAAGAATCGACAACGGCAAGAATAATGCGGTCGAGATCACAGATAATGTCGATAGTGGCTCCTTCAGATATATATTCATCCACTGATATTGTTCACAGAGGAAGAACTTTGTTACAAGTCGATTTGAATAGGAATGAACAATCGAGTAATAACGGTGATGGTCAGAACTCGGGATTCACCAGCGTACTGAATTCCTTATTCAGTGTTTTGTCTGAGTTTGGTGGATTTGCGAGGGGTAGTCGATCATCATCCAACAGAAGAGCAAACAATGCAGATACAGCAGGGCAAGGAACGGTTGAGTCACAAAGACCTAGAAATGTTGAGTCTCAGCTTTCACGAAACGTCGATCCAGCACGCCAAAGAAATGCTGGTATGCAACGCCAACGAAACGGAGATACACAGCCGGTTAGAAACAGAGAAGTCCCAGTCAGGAGGAACGATGCCGATTTCCAAAGGGTTCGAAATGGATTACGTGCTAGTAACGGCGATATTTTGCGTCAAGATAACGTCGATCAATCCAGACAAAGAATGTTGCCTCGTACAAGGGTCGCAGATTCTGCCCGACCGGTACAAAGAAATGGGGATCCGACATTACGTCGTAACGGAGAAGCGTTCCGACAGAGAAATGCCGAGCCTTCTCGACAACGAAATGAAATTTTGCGAAGAAACAATGATTTGATGCGACAACGAAACGGTAATAATGATATATTAAGACAGCGAAGCGAAAACCCAGAATCGTTTCGTCAACGAAATGTTAATGGTGATTTAGTACGACAACGAAACGGTGACTTGTCACAACAACAACAACAAAGAAATACATTTCATAACGGCGATCTCATTCAGCAGAGAAATGCTGCAAACTTAAATTCCAGAGATGCCGAACCGCGTCGTCAAAGAACAATGGAGACAACACGGCGAATGCAACAAAGAACCCCGAGTCTAACACCCAATCGTCGCTCTCCACAACTTGGTGGAATGAACACTGTAAGTCCTCAGTTTGACCCTTTTCAAAATGTTGAGATGGCCACTATACCACAAAACCTTGGTCCCCGGTCTACGAGAAGAGGTGAATCAAATAGTATTCCAAGTGTAGATTTTTTGGAAACTCTTGTACAAGGGTCTAGTGCACGAAACATTAACCCTACCGTGATTAATGGAAGGGGAATAGAAACAAATAGAATTCCAAACCGCAACCGGAACCCAATATCTCAAGGTGTTCCAGATATTTCTACACTGACCGATATGTTTTTCGCACAAGATCCCCAGAATCAATTACTCCAGCAGGAAGCGGTACAGACATCAATATCTGAAGCAATGCTTTCTCCAAACTTCTTAAACAGAGCAAACGGTCTCGGGAGATTGCAGCGTATGATTACGCCTGAACCAATTCAATCATCAAACATCTTCGACAACAGAAATATATCTTCAAATATGCAAGCTTCACAGATGCGAGAAACGCTTTTTAGTGAAATAAGAAACAGACAACCTTCTTTGAATACAAACTCTATTGATACAATAGATCTTGCATTTTTAGAATCTCAAGTCGAAGAAGGATTTGCAAGGGATCGTGCCCAACAGATTGAACAGTCAATGTTAAGACCGGGAATGCTGGTTAACGAACCACGACAAGGTATTTTGAATGGGGTTTTACCAGCAGCAGCAGGAGGATTCCAGGGTCTTATAGGACAAGGTCCCTCACAACAAGCCTCAATAGGCAGGGTCTCAATGATTCCAAGTCCAAATCAGTTTCAACAAACATCAATGCAACTACCACAGACAAATCGGAACACCTCTATGGCTGTCATTCCATTTAATAACCTTGATAGAACTTTACAAAGAATCGTAGCGACTGGACCAGGGTTTCGATTGCGAAATCAAACTACATCTACACGATCTGTTCTTCAAAATCCTACAGAGCAAGGTTTCTTTCTTCAAAATGGCCAACGAACACCGAGGGCAGGAAACCCACTGAATCCGACTTTAGTAAGGCCTGGTCCTTCACAAGAAAACAACAGAAATATCTTAACATCTCAACCTGGGTTGCCTGGACCGCTTCAATTAGCACGTCTACAAGATAGTTTACGCCCAAATAGAAATATGTTGGGTCCACTCGGACCAATTCAAGGAAATAGAAACACGCAACCTATGAACAACTTTTTGACACCGTCAGTGAGGGGTACGCCAAGAATAGGGACGCCTTTATTACAGACTGCTAATACGAATAACCAATTGCCTCTTAATTCACTGTTTTCTCCTATGAACCAAATATCTCCACGTGTGTCGACTATCGGAAGTCCCGGTACACCCCATCGAACACCGCCGCCATTTTCATCTACTGCCATTCAAACACCAGATGAAGTGATACAAGGCAGAAATGTGATTGGATCAAAATCTGTCTTTTCTCAAAGATCTAACTCAACTGTCAATATTGATGGTTCAATGTTAAAGTCTGAGCCTGTGATTCCAAAATCAGAGATTTTGTGGAAATGGGATGTGTAAAGTTGTATAAAGCATGTGGATGCGCGTATCGTATCATTTCTGGGGATTGTTGTTATAAAAAAGAAAATGATCTATTTTATTCTTATCTTTAATGTTATATTGATTTGAGTTTGTGCAAATACACGTGCTAGTACGTGTAGCTAAGGGTATTATATAGAGAATAATCCTTTTTTTCGATATCGCACCCTAGATCAGAGACATCAGCCCGAGGGTAACTCGTCTTTGGTTCACGAATTCGGTTTTCAAATGGAACCACTGTTGATGATTATATTTTGTAGAGTGCAATCTTGTTTGCATCTCTTAAAAAAAACGGCAATTTTAAAAACAATTATGCAAATGATGTGGAAGCAACTTTTAAACAAATAAACAACTTTATTTTGAAGAAATATGATGACTTACTGCAAAGTCTACCATTCATTGAAAACACGTCATGATTTTGCAATTGGTCTCAGTTATCTGAAAATGAGAAGGTCAAATAGTTTGTTTCATTTCGTTAAATTTAAAAGGCAAAATTAGCCCTTAGCAGCTACGGTCTTGATTTATATGACATGATAATATTGACTTCAGGTTTTGTTTTTTTTCATTTCGCGGGGTTTTGTAGTTTACCGTTAAAAGGTGACAGGATATAAGTATTTTATCATTTTCCACAGAAACGAAGTTCCCAACATATGATTTTTAATAGTGTTTTAGAAACCCAAATTACACATGTTCTATGATAAGTTTTTTTTTTCTGCAATCGGTGGACTTGGAAATGTTTCAAATAAGATGTTTTCGTTTATATGGAAGTAGTCAGAAGTTTTGATTTTTGTTGCATTTTGTTCTATTTTTGAATACTTGTGACTAGTATTAGGGTTACTTAGGGTTACTTACATATATATGTACCATGTAACGTAGTGAGGATTGATTCTTTTTCCCGCGCAAACCATTGTTACTGAGCCCGTCTAGCATTTATTGTTGCAAGACGCGAGGTACGTCACTTATTTTAAATTGCGTAGAATTAGTCAATGTAGTGCAAATAAACCCCGACATATTTATGATACAAATGCATGGGAATCTATCAATAATAAACCTAATTTTATGCCTTGAACTTTGTATAATATTCAATGAACCCCTTGTAAATCAATACAATACTAGTAACAAAAAGACAGTTATAAAATTTAGTTAATTATAATGATATCTATAGGTGTCGGATCTGAAAGATACACAGTTATAACATGAGATATAAAAAAGCACTAAAAATAACCAACGACACAAACAATAAAGTAAAATATTCAGTTTAGATTTTTCATCCGTCATCTAAATATCCGGCCATTCAATTGGTTTTTTCTTTCAAAAAAATTGGACACAGTGTATACGAAAATGAAAAAAAATATGGTTCAACGGTTTAGCATCGTGCCATTAATGTGTAAAGTGTTAATTCCTGCGCTTGCGCGGGATACCGATATCATCTTGTAAGATTAAAACGTTCAAATGTATATAGTATCAGATATTAAATATTGAAATAATTTTGAATCAAATAAATGTTATCTTAATATATAAAACAAGAGGATGTCGTTAATTAAATGCAGGATTAGAAAGAAGCACATTAAGAGACAATTAAGATCATAACAAAGCCTTGGAATTTGTATATTTTGATCGTGCCTTTATCTACATGGCTTTGATTAAGATCGCCTTTTTTTAAAGACATTCTTCTGAAATTGAAAAACTTATCGTAATAACAAAGGAAGATTAAAGTTGGAAATTCTGAGATTAAAGTTGGAAATTCCAAGATTAAAGTTGAAAAAATCAACTTTAAAGTTAGAAATTCCAACTTTAAAGTTGGAAATGCTAAGATGAAAGTTGCAAATTCAACGATGAAAGTTGCAAATTCCAATTTTAAAGTTTGAATTTTAAAGAAAAAAAATTAAACAACATGGCACTAATACGCTCTCATAATTAACAACTTTGAAATTATAGGATTCTTTTTAACTTTATGACAATTGATCCCCCCCCCCTCCTCCCCCCTCCCCCCCCCCCCCCCCCCCCCCCTCAGGGGCAAACACAAGAAGCATGACCGATAGATCATGTCTTGAGATTTTATTTGTCCTCTATGTACTTTTTACAGTTTAAAAGACGATGCACATTCACGATATGACCCCCCCCCCCCCCCCCCCCCACACACACAACCATCAACTAAACAGGTATCCCTGACTCAAGGTTAGGAATTTTACAAATCTAGAAATCTCTTTGATCACCACAACAGGCACATAGTTTACCTTTTATATGCCCGGTAGTAAAGAAAGAGTAAATACATGATGATTATATTACCAGTAGAGTCCCGCTACAAGTCCCTACTACAAGAACCCCTGACCCGGGGTCATAAATTTCACAAAGTTGTGGTAAAAAGGATTATCAAAGAGTTAAGGCATATTCATAGTATGACCAATAGATCCCAACCCTTATACCAGAGTCCTTTATCTTGCAGTCATAAATTTTACAATTTCGGTAGAGGCTTCCTTGCTTATCGTGAGAATCCAGTTAAATTGACTGCTTGATGCCTATTTGCAGAGAATAAGATTATCAAAGAATTAATGTATATTTATTGTAAGACTAACAGAGCTCAATCCTTACACAAGAGCCCCTGACCCTAGGGTTACAATTCCACAGATTTGGTAGAGGTCTCCTTCCTTATCCTGACAATCCACTTAGTTTAACTGCTAGATGACTAGTTGCAGAAAAGAAAATGTTCAAAGAGTTAATGCAAATTAATGCATATTCACTTTATAACCATAAGAGCCCCACCCTTATACAAAAACCCCGACCCTTTTTATTACAATTATGGTAGAGGCTTTCTTGCTCAACATAACCATGTTCAGTTGTTAAAAAAGATTTTTTTTAAACTGCACCAATATTTACAGTGTTTACCAAAAATGTATAGCCCCCTAGAGGTGGAGGTCATGAATTTCACAATTTCTGTTCCCCTCCTCCCTTAAATGCTACACATCAAATTTGGTCTAAATAACCATAGTAGCTTATGCTGTTCAAGCGCTAAAGCATTTGCATGGAGCGCGACGACGGACGTAAACAAATCGCAATCGGCCCTGAGCAACTCAGATGACCTAAAATCCGTATATCTCGGTTTAACATTTAATAAATAAATCTTAATACGTATCAATATTTTGATAGTGTAACGCTAACTGGTATTAGTTTCAAACACCCAACGCATTTTTCTCGATTACCTGGCTTAGTTGATTACCGTGACAAAATCTCCGTGATTTTATCACTTATTGGCATATCGTAAGCTTTTAAATCTAGACCCTAGTAGTTTTGTCGACCAGTTTTATTATGATAACGCGTCTGATCTCATATCAATTTTATTGTTGGATACCTTTTATTTTTAATTAATCGAGACTGTACTAACTACTATAGTGTATACCATTACACCCTAAATATGTCGTAAATTACTTTTGATTGTAGAATGAAATTAAACGACTTTTGAATGGACCCCTGCGATTAATTCGCGAACAATTTAATTTTCTTTTTCAAAAATCGATATTCAGTTTTTGAAAGTACATTTTACAATACACATTCATACATTCATTCCATCTATGAAATCGGTAACTTTGAAATCCGTACACCATTTTGGAATATAAAACTTACATAAAGTTTGGAAAATCTACAAAACTTTTCCACAATATGCTATAAAACTTCATAATAAGGTGTAAAATGTCTGGCTTTATTAAAATACATAAGCTGGTTGGTTTACCAATCAAGATATATTGTTTATATGTGAAAGATACTAAATACAAATTATGGTTGATTTCTTTTCGTAATACATTCCTTTCATGTAAACATTAATTATTATATATATGTGTATGTAGCATATAGATAGAACATACACCCCCTCCATTATCATAGATATGACATGCTTTTTTAATCGCCAGTCAATTTTATTTTCTTTTTTTAAATTTCCCAGGAATAACATAAAGGGGCATTGGAAATTATAGAGCAAAATGGATTCGTTTCATCTCAAATAAGGTTTTTAAATACAACTTTACCATCGCACAACTTTTGTTATTCGAAATGCAAATTAAACGTAATTCAAACCTTTTCGGTATCCTAAATCTGGGCGGATTACTCTAAAACTTTGACACATTGATCTTCGACGGAAAGCCAAAAATTTATCCCATTTTTTTTTGTAATATCGATAATTTGGAATTACACTAACACCCTTGCTCTTAAATGACGATCTCTTCAAGTAGATGTGACATCCACAAAGGCAGAGATGATTGTATATCTTGGATATGAAGACAAGAGTTAAAAAGATAGCTTGCAAACAGATCAAAGTTCCTTATCAACCAGATGGTTAATCTTTAATGAAAAATGAGCACATCTACGTTAATGAAATACCTTTACCATGATGACAGCTATGACAATTATTGAAAGATCGCATTAGGTCCCTTTGTTGGCACAAAATTTGAATGCTTGTTTTAAAGGGGCATGGTCACGATTTTGGTCAAAATCTATTTTTCTGTTTTTATTACCTACAATGCTTTAGGAATGCATTTTTAGTGACCACATGAAATTTGAGAGTCAGTCGTAGAGTTATAAGCAAGATAAAAGGCTCACAGTTCGTTGTCATGTAAACAAGGCTCGTGCCCTGTTTTTGTTTACGTAGGTTCAATATACCAGTAAAATATCTTTTTCAAGCTGAATTGTCTATTTTCTTATTCATTTTAAGCATAAATTAATAGTTCCTAACGGTTTTAACATATTGATTTTAGCTCTAAAACTGGAATTTTCGCTTCAACATTCAAAATGTAAACAAAAGCTTTGTTTACATAGCAAAGAATTGTAAACTCTGTAACTCGCTTATAACTCAACAAATGACACTCATAATTTGGTTGCCTATAAAAATGCCTTACTGAAGCAGTGATAACATTAAAATCGGAAAAATAATTTTTGACCAAAATCGTAACCATGCCCCTTTAATCGTTAAATTTATTTAATATTCTAATACCTGTTAAATATCTTAACACAATGAAGAATTTATATAATAATATTTACATTTTCCAGTGTCTCTGTCTGTAATAACATTACGAATCGATTTTGTACTTTACAGTCCAATAAATTCAAATGACATGTTGTTGGGGCGCAAGCAGGGTTTGCATAATTATTCTAATATTTAATCGTACAATTGCTGAACATTATATAAGTAATAAGTCATTCTTAGAATATTATGAGGTGATAATTTCGGTTGGAGCGTGATCAAATCTATTGAAAAGCCCTTCGGGCTTTATTGGATTTAATTACGCCCCGACCGAAATTATCACCTCAGAATACTCAAAGTATGATTCCTTATTCCTTAATTCTAATACCTCTTAATCGCATCAAATCATGATAATCAGTTAGCCCATATATAATGCTTATTCATTTAAAACAATTACATTTATTTTAGAAGTCTTTTCGACGCTTGAGTACATTCATTCATTAATTTATTCATTCATTCAAGATTTTATTCAAATTTTCAGAGACTACATGAAAAGTATATTATGTAACAAAAACAAACATTTATATTATAAAACAAGCATGAAATAAAGATATACAAAAATCTATATACATGTATAAACAAACGTGAAAATGTGAATATTATAATTGAAATGTGAAATGCAACGTACTAATTAAATTTGATGGGGTGGTTATAAGGTAAAAAAGCAACAATAATAAGGAAAACGTATATAAACACACAGGACTATTATGTACAATTCTTCTGTAGTTTGCAAAAACTTAAATAATATATTTTCCACATGAAAGTACTTTATCATTTTGTTCATATAATGGGGTGATTGGAGTTTTACCTAATAGATATGTGTAAAATTCCCCCTCGTCTTGGGCGCAAAGTTTGGCACAAAAGCCCAGATCAAAATTGATTATACATGTATCACTCCAGAACTGGTACCTGTTTGTTGAAAAATACGAATAACTACAAGAACCTGTTTAAAAAAGTCTGTGTATTGAGCTACAGCAGCACTTGATTATCTGTATCATCTGTGATAATATAATCTAAAGTAATCAACAGTAGCATTTAATTATCAGTTATAATAAATATCCCAAACAACAAAACAGAAACAAAATCCAGCATTATATGAATTCATCGAGAATAGCGCCGGTTTGTAAGAACCAATTTTACAAAACAGGAAATAGTTGACAAAAGAAAATTCAATTTTCTTTTTTTTTGTTGTTGTTCAAAACCTACACTAACTTTGTCCATATATAAGACGAGAAAGTGACAGTTTGAAGAATCAACCACAAAGAGGTGCCATGTTTTAAATAAACTGAGGTGATTATATATATTTTTTACACTGCAGTGATCCCCTGGATGTACCGTGTAGCCGAGTCTTCCAAAGATAATGTTCAGTAGAAAGCGAGTAAAATGTTGTTTGTCTGTAATTTAATTAAATTGCATTTATGTTAACAAGTATCCTAAAAATTCACAGCGAAAATAACAAGACTTTGCTACTGTATTTATTTGTTTACCTCTTTTTTAATTCTTTGATTTCTGTGTTCTAGGTACCCGAGGATGATTTAACATACTTGTAAGTATGTTTTCAATATACAGATTATATCCAATGTTTTTTTTTATATACATTTTTATACATTAATTAAGGTTTCGTTTCTGAACTTTTATAATCATAACTGATTAATTTTCAATTTTATACAAACCTATTTTCACGGGTATGACAAAACAATCATTGTATCTAGTCCTACATGCATATATTTGACGATTTAATATTTGTAAACAAATATCAATTTGGTTCCTCATTAAATATTTTAATTACTAGCATATTAGTAACTAAATAATTAGTCAGTGTGCAAGTTCAACCCCCTGTAAATAATATTTGGGTTTTTCGTTGTTGTTAATAAATAAGATTTTAACATCTTGGTAAACAAAAAAAGCTTCACCTTTAAAAAAATTTAAAAATCGTGATGTAATACATGTATACCTTTATATCAGACCCACCTTAACCTTGTCACAACGTTACATATTTCTAAAAAAAAAAATTAATAACAATTTAATAAAATCAGACGTAGGATACATGAAGACAGTCCCAGAGTATGGTGACCCCCCCCCCCCCCCCCCCGATCGATGGATAAGCAAACAATTAAAATACAAATGTAAAATATAATTTTCATTCATTAATTCTTATTAGTAGGGTTTTTAACAAGAAAATGAAGGACAAAACAAGAAGAACTTTACTCGTCTTTTTTACGGCGGTTGTTGCCTGTTTAGGTAAGTGTCAAACTGTAGGTGAGTTATTTTATTCATCATGTAAACTAGCCACCAAAATAGTCAATATCATTACTTGGGAGAAAAAAAAAGTGTTCGATACTGAGAGTATTGGATAGTTCAGGACTTTATATCTCGTAAGTCGTTACTGTGTTTCACGCGACGTTAAATTTTACGTGTCGTTTTATTTTATAAGCGATATTTGCCCCTGTGATATTAGATGACTAGCTAAGCTGTCACATCTTTTTATCTTATCTCTATTTTGTAAAAGAAGCATAATCAAAGTATATAACTTCTCTGAAATAATATAATGTTACCCTTTTCTCTTGATTTTAAACTGGACTTGAATCTTTTCCTAATGGTTAACATCTTTGCATGTGATAACACTACGTGTTGATTTTGTACTATACAGTCCAATAAATTAAAATGACGTATAATTGGGGCGCAAGCTTATTTTGCTTATTTATATTCAAATATTTAATCGTACAATTGCTAAAAATTATATAAATATAAGTAATAAGGAATCATTCTTTGAATACTATGAGGTGATAATTTCGGTCGGGGCGTGATCAAATCTATCATAAAGCCCTTCGGGCTTTATTGGATTTGATCACGCTCCGACCAAAATTATCATTCAATAATACTCAAAGAATGATTCCTTATCCCTTAGATAATTCAAGACTGGATTGTAGTCTATTGCAATATAGAGATGGCACTGGTTTTGACAGTTTTGACAATTTTTTTAAGATTGCACAACTGACCTATTATGAAGGAATGAGAAACGCTTATACTAAGTAAAAAGCTGATGAAACCAAATTATTTAACGATATACAATATACAGATTGTTTTATTTAAACCGTTATTCTCGCACAAAGCAGCTTGCATACACAATAATATAACGATTGATTCGTTGAACCATTTCGATGTCAATTGTAAAAAGACGTCTTAAGGCTGTTAAGAATGTTATTGAGATACCCGATTTATTATTCGGTTTTATCGGCGGATGTCATTAAAAATGGCATGAACATTGCACAAACTAAAACAAAAAAATGATTCAACCAAAATTGAAAAATACCACATGTTTTCCTTGTTGTTTTGTTTATAACGATACAGAATAATGTCAAAGATTGGGATACCCGGCGTTTTATGGAGATGTCAGAAAATATCGAATTCGGCTAAGACATATACATAAGGCATATAAAAAACATTTATATAACTTCATTAGCATATTAAAACGTAATAACAAGCAGTTTTTCTTTGCGGTAATTGATGGCCTTGTCAAGCTTGTTGTTCTACATACACACGCAAAACTATAATAATTATGAGTTTTCAATGTAGTATGCAAAACTTATTAAATTTGACAAACAACCCTACGGATTTTCCGTTTTCCCGATTTAGTGTCGTATAATTTAAGGCCCGCCCCGTCAAATGGTCTGGCCGGACCTTTAATGTCAACATTTAAGGTCCGACTTTTCCCTATAAGAAAAGGTCCTACCCGTAGTCACTTATTTATATTTATCTTAGTTTTTATTCTTTTTGCTCATGTACATGTATCTAAAACTGTCTTTGTTTACATCAACCAGTCGGCCATTTACGTATGGTACCGTGTCACTAAATTTCTCTGTGGAATATTAAATATTGATAGCGAATTAGATTTTGACCATTTGTTTATGTATGGACGGCGGAAAGGGTAAAAAGACGTTAATGGAAAACGAACTACTCATATTTAAAAACATGCTATAATACGAAATAGACCAGCTTAAAACAAAATCAACAGTCTCATTTGAGAAACAAACAATCAAAGATGCAAAACAAACAGTCACGCACTGAATTAACGCTAGGTGGCGTGCAAAGAGGTGGAGAAATCGTATCCTGGAGAAAACGTAACCGGATCCAGAATATTTTTCCATGTAGAGGAGGGGGGGGGGGGGCGTCCGGACTTGAGCTTATCTACATAATAAAGACTTTTAAAGGGGCATGGTCATGATTTGTGTCTAATTTCATTTTTCTATTTTTATTGTTTACAATGCTTTAGTAATGCATTTCTGATGATCAATCAAAATTTGAGCGTCAGTCGTAGAGTTATAAGGAAAATACAGAAAAACAGTATGCAACCATCAAAATTTCGTTAAACGGCCTCAATAATGAGATAAGGGACCGGCGCCTAAAACGTTCTTTCTCAGATATCTCAAGAACGGTAACGAATTTCTAAACACTTGTTGAATACATTGTGTTTGAAATTAAATGAATTTTCGTTTGATATCAAGAAAAAGGGGCTGGCCTTTCAGTCAACAGTCAAGACCCACTCTTTGTTCGCAACGGAACAGTCTAGTTTTACAAATATTTTCTTTCCCATAATTGTTACCTAACTGGGTAGCCCAATGGGTTAGAGCATTCACTACGAATCTGCAAGTCATGAGTTCGCATCCCGCTGGGGCTTTCAAAATTTTTACCTTTCCAAAATATTTCAAAAGTATTTTTTGGTCAAATATTGTAAAATTTGAAAATTCTAAAACGGTGAAAGTATTTGGATTATAATGTTCTTTATTTCCACGTTAATATCTACAGATGTCCCATACCACCATAAGATACGCGTTTGTTTCAAAGAATAAAATATAGTGGTCGTTTAATAACTATCACATTAACTTTCATTTCCCTGGCTTTTTCCACTGATAGTTTATATCAGAGACTATATGTTTATATTTTCGTAAATATGTAATTTTAATGTAAATAAAAGATAGATGCGTTTATGTCATTGTCATTATACGTGTTCTTTAGAAAATGGGTTTTAAATAAACTTTGAAGTTTATCCTGTCTCCGTTAATGTATTAAGGTAGAGAAATTCCAGACAACATGGGCAAAGAATTTATCCTTGGATTTATGGAGGCCACCCGCTTTGACGGTGGGGCTTCAATAAAAGAATTGAAGTTATTCATTACGACTTCCTCAATGGACCCTGTAAATGTTTTTATATCAGTTCCATTAGTGAAACATGACTATAGAGGTGAAAACATAACAGTAAATAAAGGAGTTGTTAGAGAGGTGAGCCTTCCAGCGTCTCTTAGAGTTCTCGGAACAGTGCGATCAAACAATGGTGTATACATCACTTCATCGGATGAAATCGTAGTGTTTGGAATTAATGCAGCCGACCGTTCGACGGACGGATTCCTCGGAATACCCGTAGATGTTTTGGGAACACAATATTTTGTACCATCTTTCTATTCAAACACAAATGGGATGTCTTACTTTAAATCAGAGATTGTCATCGTTGGAACAAACGACGGAACCAAACTAAATATAAAGATAAAGACAACTAATGGTGGAAACATAAGGCTTGATGGAAATGAATATAGAAATGGTGATTGGCTCAATACTTCAATAAATAGGTATAAAGTATTACAAATCCAGTGTCATGGTGACTTGACAGGGACCTTTGTTCAATCTTCACACAAAACGTCTGTCTTTGGAGGATCAACGGTAACAAACATTGGAGCAGGAACATCGAGAGATCACATCGAGGAGCAAATACCTCCAGTGAATGTTTGGGGTAAACGTTTTGCAATGCGTCCTGTTCCTGATACAAACCCAAATATTTTAAGAATTATGGCAAGTGAAGATAACACAGAGATTTTTATAAAAAATGCAAGAACACACTATTTGCAATCTGGACATTTTTTTGAAACAAATGTCCAAAATGCTTACTATATTTCATCCAACAAACCGGTCTTAACAGTTCAATATGTTCCTAGTGGTGGTGAGCATACTGGCGATCCTGCCATGACTCTTGTTCCACCAATAGAGCAAAGCAATGTCTTTTATTCTTTTTTGACACCAAAATCATCCAGAGACGTAAACTTTTCTAACAGGTTTATTTTCCTGATGGAAGGACTGTCTTACAAAGAGTTGATTTTGGATGAGAAGCCCATCCCAGAAAGGAGTTTTTCCAGTGTTGCTCATATAAACAATATCTCGACCGGTTACATTAAGATCCCACATGGCAGCCACACCTTGAGACATTCATCAGGAATATTACCATTTGGTGGCATTCTATATGGTGGAGCTCCATATGAATCGTACGCTTTTCTAGTTGGTCAAAGATTCACATCAATCAATCAGGTATCAAGTGCAAGGTGATAGTCATTAAAGAAAATTGACAACCCTTTTGTAAAGAGTATTTTTTGTAACAGAGTACATCTAACGTTATACATGTGTAGAAGGATAACTTGAATCCAATTCAACTTCAATTTGATTGAGTCTCTGTATACAGATTATACAAAGCACAAAGTTTCCCTAATTGATTTCAAATGTTGATGCCCACAAAGACATGTTTATTTGTATTTTATGACATTCAAGTATATTTGTAATATTATTTCAAACCTGTCCACAAAAAAAAACTTTGCGGCAAACACGAGTTATGTAGTTTATTTTTCAACATTTTTTGTCTTGATACTTACATAAAACATTTTAAATTTATTTTCTATTGCACAGGAATGTCAGCCTCAACTTATGGTAGTTGGCGATGGTCTGGACAATGATTGTGATGGACGAGTGGATGAAGAGATTTGCAATGACTCTAAAGGTTTACTGCAGATGTATATATTAATTTATCAGTTGTATGACAACCTAAATATTCAGTTGTGTCAGTGAAACTTGAGAGAGTCAGTTGCATTAGATTATTAAATCTTTTATGAAAACAAATGGTAGCAATTAGAAAAGGAAATTCATTAGTAATATAAATTAATTTGTTATGTATGAAATGTTGCTTTGAAACAGTGAATCTAATTTATACTGACAATATAAAGTTCAAAGACTGACTGTTGGTATTCAACTTAGCTTATGATAAAATGCATGTTTGCAGACAATGATGTAGATGGAAGAGAAAACGAAGATTGTGTCACAGAACTAAGTAAGATTCTTTAATCAATATGGGCTGTGTTTTTTCAGACATTTTTCTCATTATCCAATATTAATTCGACATTAATACAGCTCACATTGATTTAAATACTTTAGATCTTGACTTAAAAGTTTAGTAAATGTAAAAAATTATCGAAATGTTTTTTATTCCTCTTTTTTATTAAGAAGCTCGATGGTCGGGACCATTTGCATACGATGTTGATCTTCTTTAGAAGAAGAGATCTGTATAAAAATATTGGAAAATACTCAAATTTAAAAGTCAAAATTTATGGGATTTTTCTATAGTTAATAAACATTTATAGGTAAACAAATCATAACTTAAAATGTAAGTAGATCAGTAGCCATTTTCACCAAAAATCTTCAGGTTTTGTCTAAGATTTCAACTTAAGAACCTCTTTCGAGAAATCTTAAGTGCTTTTCACGAACGCATTCGTAACAGATTTCACTTAAGAAATACTTACGAGTTATCCTTTCCCTAGCAACGATCTAAAATCACTTAATAATTCTTATAAAATAGGAGAAACATAAAAAGAAACCAACATTCTCTTAAAAGGGATACAAAACTGAAATTATTAACCTCTTACATCGAATTGAAATCAATGATGTGATGTAGTAGAAATCAAAATATGACGTCACAATCGCAATGTGTGTTTAGTGTGATGTAGGAAAATCTTGCGAGAAAAATTAGCCATAAAAATATTTGAAGAATTTATTTGTGTATTTTATTTTTAGCAATAACTGCTATATAATGCAAAATAACTGTATAAAAACATTAAATTTAGCTGTTTTTCTTGTATATTTTACATAATACGATTATTATTTACAGTTTTGAAATACTTACGAGAGGGTATGTGCTATCGTAAAGTTACGACAAATTTTACACGTAAGAATCTCACAAGATATTTGGGAAAATGAACAAAAACTTAAGTTTTCACTTACGATGAAAATTGATCGTCAGATTTTTTGTGAAAAGGGCTACTGATGGTTAATTTGTTGACCATCTACCTAAATGAAGGAATGCAAAATGGAAGGAGACGATTCTGTACATTGCAACTACTATTATTACGTAATTATCAATACATGGAGAGTCATTGATATTGTTACATTTTAATAAAACGATATGATAATTGAAATTTAGTTTAATGAGATACAACAAAAATTGCATCAAGGAAACTTACAACGAAGCTCATTGATACTGTTACATTTTGATGATATGATATGATTTAGTATGAAATGATATTCAACTCTTTATTATGAGGTACAACTAAAATTACAACACCAAAACAAACAACAAAATCTACAAGTTCAACAGCCAGATTAACTACACCAACTACATCAACGACACGGACCACGACAACAAAACAAGCAACGACAAAGAGTGAGCAAAATTTGATTTCATCTTACATATGTGGCGGCACATAACATCATATCACTAACTAATGCACTCATTGTTGCCTCGAACCTTGTACATATTGTCACCGTTGACGACATGTGCTTTTATCATATAATAATAATTATTAAAATATGCTTTATTTTGCCTCAAAAGTTTAGTGTATTGCTATAAAAATATATGTGCTATTTTCTCGAACATTAAAGGCGACAAGATGTGCCCAGAGCCTACGCTTACATCTAATGTAAACTTTGAAATATCCTCGTACCTATATAGATATAAGAAGAATAACAGGATATATAAAGAATATATTTTTGTGCTTAAATCTAACTTCATGAACTAATCATAAAACCACGGTATTAAAATCTGACCTTCTCATATGTTTACATCATGGATTGATTGTTGTGGCACCATGCGAGACTTGACACTTAAGCCAAAGACAAAACAATTCCAATATGTCAATATCTTAAATTGATTTATTTTAACCTTTTAAATTACATAATATCTTATTTACGGCTTTGCAGCCTAAATAATAAACGAGGAAAATCCTCAAAAATTATCATATTTTAAGGATAGATTATTCAATGTGTCATACAAAGTTAATGCTTACCACGAAAACACAGCAAAAAACTATTTTCTTTAGTTCGACGATATTACCTTAAACTTTCAATAATCACCAGGTACTACAACTGTTGCAACAACAATATCAACAACAAAACTCAGAACGAGTTCTACATCCCAACCAATTAATTTAATGACCGAGACTACAACAGCAAAGCAGACAACGAAAACACTTCAAGGTCAGCTGTACCTCAGAATTTTTGAAAGTATTAATTTTTGCTTAATTATGCAATATCATGTCATAATTATCTCCATCTCGAAGGCAAACAACACAGTAGCAAATGATGTGCCATCTTTAATCAGAAATCGTAAGAAAACAAAAGTGCTTTAAAGGGGCATGGTCATGATTTTGGTCAAAAATTATTTTTCCGATTTTAATGGTTAACAATGCTTCACTAAGGCATTTTTAATATGCAACCAAAATTTGAGTGTCATTCGTTGAGTTATAAGCGAGTTACAGAGATTACAGTTCTTTGTTATGTAAACAAAGCTTTTGTTTTCGGTTTCTATGTAAACAAAGCGTTTGTTTACATTTTGAATGCTGGAGTAAAACATTCAGGTTTAGTCATAAAACGTTAGGAACTGTTTATTTATGCTTAAAATGAATGAGAAGATAGACAAATCAGCTTGAAAAAGTTTATTTACTGGTATATTGAACCTATGTAAACAAAAACAGGGTACGAGCCTTGTTTACATGACAAAGAATTGTGAGCCCTTTATCTTGCTTATAACTCTACGACTGACTCTCTAATTTCATTTGATCGCTAGAAATGCGTTCCTAAAGCGTTGTAAATAATAAAAACAGAAAGATACAATTTGACCAAAATCGTGACCATGCCCCTTTAAAGAAATGTACTGATTTTGGAATCTGTTTAGAGATTGACAAACCCATAAAACCTTTGGTTACCAAGGCAATGTCAAGACATGCAGCATTTATTATTTTTAACTGAATTTTAAGAACGGCAAAACTGAAATGAAGTGTCAATGTTAATGGCTTATCAATCAACGTTAGTTAGCTTTACATTGCAAAATGCCTACATAGCTTTTAGACTAAAACATACAACCCATTTATCTGCGTTATCCTTAAAAAATACCGGCAAATGACATTCAAACGTTTAATGTTTTCGTTTTTAGTTTTATTCATACTAATTAACATGTTTTACTAATTTTCATTTCGTTTTCAAGTAAGCGTGGACCAGATGAGGCCACAGTGGTTCACTTTGACAGAGATTGGAATAATCAGTGGCGTGGCTATCGTTGTATTGGGTACCATCGGGGTGTGCTGTAAGAAATGTTGGGGTCTACTCAAAGACCGGGATGATGACGACGATGAGGAAGTAAAACGTTATAGACGCAAGAGAAGGAGTACGACCAAGCTAGCTTTAGGAGCTCCTAGTATTCGACCCATGTATATGTAGATTTGCAATGCCAGAAGTGGTTGTTTAAATTAGCGTAGCATTTGATTGTTATGTTGCCGTAGTTGAAATGTGTACCATTGGGGTGTGCTGTAGGAAAGCCTGGAGTTTACTCACAGACCGGGATGATGATGACGATGAGGATGAAAAACAATTTAGATAAAAGAAAAGGGATGCGACCAAATTATCCTTTGTGGATCGTAGTATTCGAGACAGGTATCTGTTAACTGGATTTGCCAAGCATTTGACAAACATTTTATAAAGATGTGATGTTTCTATTATCATTGTATATTACCTTAGATTTCATTCTGAAATAAATGAATGGATTTGTCACAAATGTTATGGTTTTAGGTATAAATAATCCTAATTTGGATATTTGAGGTTTATTTTTGCACTGACATAAATATGGCGTTTTAAATTTTATAAGAAATTGGGCACATTAATGAACAAAAATTCAGACGATCAGTGTGTTCCATTTTTCACATATGCAAACAGATCATGCAATTTGTGTCAAAAGCCCAATTGTTTTCATAAAGGTGCCAAATTTAACGAGGCCGAGCACAGTTCGAGTACGCACGCTTTCGCGCAGCGTTTCATTTGCATTGTGACGTCATCAGTTTGCTTGGTTGACGCAATGGCGTTTAACTGCAGTTATTCAGCGAAATTTATCGAAAATGGCTCGTTCGAGGCGTAAAATTGATATTATTTTGTAGAGTAAACATAAATGTCTTGAAGTATAAACAATATTTGGGCTCGGGTTGAAAACGTGAAGAGGGTTCAGCAAGCCTTCCCTCTGTCACGTTTTCTTACTCCCGCCTAAATTTAGCTTAATGCATGTTTTCTCAAGACAGTAACCATGTATTTTATATTTATGAGCCATAATATGTGATTTTTAAAAAAATATTTTAACTGCTTTAATATGTCTGAATATTTTAATAACACTTTCAAGATCACTATTTTCGCCTTTGTCAAATAGAAAATAGCTATTATCCGACAAATCTGGGAAATTGGGCATACAAAAGAATCTTTGATAAGACCTCTGGAACAAACCAGGAGATAAAAAGATATTTTTTTTATTTGAACATTTGAGGCCTTTTACCTGTAACTTTCATATCTAGAACAGAAAAAAAATCCCTAGGGCAGAAATTCAAAAAACGCAAAATCCTATAGGGTCCTATGTTAAAAATTATCAAACTTTGAGATGACCCCCTAAAAAAAACGATGTGGTAGATGTCTAATTTTTTTGTTTCAAAATAATAATTATATCAGTAGAAATTCATGTAAAAAATTTCATTAATAATCTAGGGCAGAAAAAATTAGACCCTGCCTCGTTAATAGAAAAAAAGATATGTGTTAATTTTTGTTGATACCATAACTTGTGTGAGATAAGACGTAAAAAGCCGATATTTCATTTCCTATCGTGAAAGACCATTAAAATATTTAAAAGATAGGTAGACACCAAATGGACATTTAGATGACATTGATTTTTATTGTCTTGAATTTGGTGCAAACTGATGTAAATATTTAGTTAACATGGGCGTTTTGCTAAAGAAAATCGAATTTATTTGGTCAGAATTAAAGACGTCACAAAGACGTTCATGACGAACTTTCAACTTAAATAGTTAATAAAAAGATCAAGAAACAAACAATTTGGTTTATCAATCAGCATATTTCTGTGGAATCATTAGAATTCATTTTTTGTGGAATTTGTTTTGTAGCCCTCTCCTACGAATTTACATCCTCGACGAAAACAAAGAGTTATATTGTTTACTGAAACTGAAAACTGACGCATCTACGGAATTAATTCCTTACGACTGAGCAAAAAAATCCCCCTCCCCCACATCCACGAAAATTGGCCCCACGAATTTAAATGATTCCACAGTATTCGGCGTCAATTTAAATTTTTTCACGACCAAGTTGAGATTGCAACAACATTCTAACTAATGTACAACATTGTGAAAACGTAAAATCGTTTCTGCTACTTGATAAAGCTTTATAATTAGTCATACAGTCTTGTTCTAAACACAAACTGAGTTTAATAATAGCATCAACAAGAGAAAACCTGTCAATGGAACTGCAAAAATGGAAAACCTGTCATTGCGACTGCAAACAGGGTATTCTTTTGTACAGTATCCGTAATCCATTCGTCGATCCTGAATTGATAACCACTACTTAAAACCGATCCCGACCCGAATTAGGGTGGTCACAATTTTGTTTCAGTACTTTTTTCCTAATTATAAAAAACTCAATGTATGATGCTTATCTCTATGGCGAATATATGTACAATTCAACTGCAAATAACTTCCTATCTTGAAAACTTTAGGAAGAGATATTATGAGAAATGGGTTACTCTATATGCTATATTATGCAAAATGACGAAGTTCAAGGGGTGGCATTGCTTTCATAAGTTCACAAAAACAATATACAAGTGATATACACATCTTGCATATATGTTCAATTGAACTGAAAAACAGAAACTAACTATCTTGAAAACTGTACGTAGTTATCCGGACAAATGGGGTACTCTACAGGCAACATTTTGTTAAAAAAAACTACAGCTGGCATATTTCTTATGTTTTATCAAAAATAATTATCTTAGTAATATGCAAATCTATCATATTATATTTAGATTGATCTAAAGAACAAAAACAAATTTCCTCTCTTGAAAACTGTAGGAGGAGTTATCAGGAGAAATGGGGTACTCTGTCTGCAATATTAAGTAAAAATTGACTGAGTTCAACAGCTGGTATTTTTGCATGAATTATCAAAAATCAAAATCCAAGTTATATGCACATCTCTGATATATTTACAATTGATCGGACTCAGATTGTCTTAGTTGGTTACTCGTCACGAAGAAAATAAAAATAAAGATATCATATTTTACGGAGTGTTGTTTGGGCTTGGAAGAAAAACAATTGTTTCTCTTTCTCTTTCTCAGACCACAACTGACACACATTTTTGTTAATTATTATAACTACCTTAATCACACCTTATTGATATAAAAATAATTATAAAAACTGGACATTTTCAGCATAAACCAGATTCCTTTGAAATGTAAAGTATTTTATTGTAAATTTTTTAGATAAGTTTGGGTCTTTTCTGACACACATGTAGTAACATAAGAATTAAAACTGAATATCAATCGCCTTTTTGTAATACCAATCATTGAATGTTACCATTACCCCTTGGTTTGTAATAACAATCTCTTCAAGTTAATGAGACATCTGCAAATACACAGATGCTTTTATCTTTGACATGAAGGCAAAGTGTTAAAAGATAGCAGATTTAACAGATTTAAATTCCTAACTAACCAAGTGGTACGTCTGTAGAGAAAAAGTATATATGAAAAATAATGCATCATACAGCATGATAAGTCACATGGCATGGTAACTAAATCAATACTGCAGATGCTAGAAATAGTAATGATTTTACATAATTCTTCATATGCTTGTTTTATGTCGTCAAAACATTAAATTAAACGCAATGTAGAGTTGTGTTTTATGTCTCTTAAATTAAATTTGTTTAATCCTTTTTATCTCATATAATTCTTGTGAAATATTGTAAAATATTGTAACGACTGCCCTATAATGATAACTCTTCACCCAAACAGTAGAGGCAATTACAAGACATATGGTTGACGTGTGTTAAATATTGCAGTTCTCACGCAATATATATATATATATATATATATATATATATATATATATATATATATATATATATATATATATATATATAAACCAACATTGTACTAAAATTAATTTTAAACTTTACTTTTGCTTTTTGCATTTTAAGACATGACCAGGTGTTGTCGAATATCCACAACAAAGAATGCTTATATGATTTAATCATAAGTGTACATTCCTAATTACCATCAATAATTTACAAAAGTAGCAGTTTCCTACGACTTTAATAGATTTACACAACAACGCCATGTAATCAATGCTAAAGGAGTAGATCTTTGCAATTTGATTAAACCAAGGATCAATGCAAGTTCATAGGAACTGGTGTGCTATTTTGTATTCCAAATATCGTTCAAACAAGGTAAACCACACTATCTATATCATCGTTGCAACCATTTTTTCTCGAAGTCAATTCCAACAGTTCTGTTTCCTAGTTTAGATTTAAAATTTCATATAAATTGACTAATTATTATTAGTCAGTTTAAAAAGTATTTGCAAAGAAAATAACGGTATGTTCCTTCAAAATCTAAAGAACGTAATTTTGAAACATTAATTGAAAATGAACGAGATGAATTTGATAAATATTAATTTATTACCTTACAATATTTGAACATTGGATCAATATTAACCAGGGATTATAAAAATGACATGTTGTAAGCAATATGCCGAAACTGATTACCTCCTGTGGACTTATCTGGTCCGCTTTGATTAAGCCAATCGTTACTAACTGTCTTCTTATAAGGCAAAAAATATACTCGAATTAAATCATAGACCAAGGGCCTTGGTTTAAAAGCATGGAGGTGTGTATTTGACTATGCAGTGATCCTTAGACATAAGGCGTATCCACCTCTATAAGGCAAGAAGTTCTTTAATACTTAGCGATAAAATCTGTTATCTCGTCAATCTTAAGAAAAAAATTGGTAAAATAACTCTAATGTATAAAAAGCTAACTGTAGCTTTCATGAAATAGTGGGTCTATGTATAATTCATTGTTTAAAAACATAAAAAAAAAATGCTTGCTATATATATCTTTTACAAAGAAATAAAAGATATGAATGGAGGAAGAGTTGTTTAAAGAGCGATGGCCCCCTTTTAAATCACATGTACATATATTTTATATTGACCAAGATGATCATGGGATTACGGAGACCCTTTTTTTTTTTTTTAAAGAAAAACAATGAGCGATATTTGATATTGTCTGCATGACAACTTTGTTTTGTCTTTACTTAATTTATTGTGTATTGAAGGAATCATGTTCATGGACCATGCCATGAACATATGATTGTTTATTTTTGAAAAATATTTTGATTTGAACTGCATCGACTCGGTCCCAATTATAACGTACTGTAATATTTTTTATGTGTGTTATCTTTTAAAAAAAATGTAACATCTTATAAAGTCGTAAAAATTGCTTTGTGTCAATTTCTGTCGATTGTTAGTTAAAAACTATTCTTAATAGCCGGCTTGCTTCGTGATTAATAAAAATTCATCCCTCCCTGTGCAAATGTTTTAGATTAAATATACCTGAACCTAATTGATGCAAACACTCTAGATAAATTTAGCACATTCCTTTCTGTGTGAAAATATAATTCTCCACATCTTTCTTAATCATGCATCCTTATAATAATTTTTTATGAATAAGAGTATCTCAAGGAAATTAGAATTTAGTTCTTTTACCGATGAAAAAGTAAAACATAATTATGATATTCTTTATAGGTTTCAAAAGAAAGATGATCAACAAAACAAGAATGATCTTACTTGCCTGGTTTTTGGTATTTTTTACCTGTTCAGGTAAGCAATTAAATAATGTTAATAGTTACCCTAAAATAGCTCTTCACCTCGATTTGTACGAATATTCATCTTGTCAACAAATGCGATTAATTGCATTCCGTTTAGAAGAAAAGTATCAGTTTTCGACAATGAGATCTGAAAGCTTCCAATATATCGGATCTTTGTTCATATTCTTTATATATTTGGCTGTGATCAAATTGCGGAAATTTAAAATTAATATTTTGCAAGCGCCGAACTTAGATGCTTTTTTATAGTTAACAACTATAAGCGAAATAACAGCGAGACTTTAAAATTCGCAAGAATATTTTCGCCTTTTTACGTGGATATTAGTTCGTCGCGTTTCATTAGAAATTTACAATCAATTTAACAGTTGAAAAACAATCTAATTTTGCTTACTGCTGGTATTCATGCCTTTATATACACGTAGTTGTCACTAGTTACTTGGATGCGGTTGATAATTCATATATCATTATTAAATATTCAATACCAATTCGGTGGTAACGAATCGTCACCATTTCCTGTAGTTTTCATAGTTTGAGGCAAATTGATAAATTGAAAAGCAAAACAACCTGAAATTGTTGCTTTGGGGTCCCTTTGTCATAGTAACAAAGACTAAATGATGAAAAATAATCAAACTACAATTAGAACAAAATGTAAGTAGTCGGATTTTGGTTCTTCACGATGAAATGTGCAAATGTGAATTAAAATATGTGAATTTCCTAATAAAAGTAATAATTTTAAATTTCAGTTATGAATTTACACGGCATAAAGTTTTAAAAATTGTACTGAAATAGTTGAAGCATTACAAGCTCTCATAGAATTGAGTACATACAAAATTACTAAATATTTTACAAAGACAACCTGTCACAGACATTGTTTCGCCGAGGAACAAAAACAATTTGATATATATTCAAAAGACCATATTTTCTCTCCATTTTACTTACGTTATGTATGTTACTTAATGACAAAACCTCATATTCTCTAGAATTTCCACATGTAAAAC
This sequence comes from Magallana nippona, assembly GCA_033439105.1. Taxonomy (NCBI): domain Eukaryota; kingdom Metazoa; phylum Mollusca; class Bivalvia; order Ostreida; family Ostreidae; genus Magallana; species Magallana nippona. Next base: position 15,740,907 of record CM065918.1, on the reverse strand, counting down.
CTTTGCTCATTATATTCATTGACAAGGTCAGCAATTTTCATTGATTAAATATTTTCATGTACCTAGATTTATGGGAAAATATTTTTGTGATTAAGATGTAGAAAAATGACCCGGTATAATTTTCTGATGTAAACATTAGAAAATTAAGCAGTGTTTTGCTTCAATAATGAATGAGAAACAAATCCCCCTGTTCTGCATTTAGGCCATAAGACGTTGCGTTCCTTTACGAGGTGTATTAGTAGATAGAAGATCTGATTATTACTGTCCCAAAGATTAAACATGTATACATGTTCACACAAAGGGACATAACTCACCCGCGTATCATGTGAGGCAGAGAGTAATGGACAAATACATCGATAACATGCACCATTAATTATATATGTTCTAAAAACACATTTTGTTCTAATTTGGAAAAAAAGAAATTGTGATAATTTGTAAGGATGGCAATTGCTAACCGGTTAACTGATTAATTGGTCGGAACGATGGTAACCGGTTAGTCGTTTTAAAAATAAAATCGGACAAAATTTCATAAAAATCCAACATTAAGAACTATTAACGTTCATAATTTGACATTTTCATTCATCGCTAGGAGCTTTAAGTTGGGGATAATCCATTTCCTCCTTGCTTAATTAAAGGGATTTGTACCGGATTTTTAGGTGCTATTTACTGTTTACACACCTCGACGCTGCCCTAACTGTCCACCGTTTCTTTAACCATGCATGAATAATAATGAAATCGCAAGTTCTGTTTACATTTTTTACTGTCGCCGTTTTGTCAATCCTGGAAACCAGTGTCACTGAACATGCCGCCCCCTCCCCCTCCCCCCTCCCCCCCCCCCCCAAGAGAGAACTAGATGACAAAATCGTAAAATGCACACTCTGCTCAATGGAACTCGCACAAACGCACACAGCCCGAGACCACAAGCGAAGAACAAACCCATAAAAAATGCAAAGCTAAGCAATTCTTGAATTTTCTAACGAACATCATACGAACGTCATACGGTTACCCTATTAGCAATTTTGTAACCGATTGCCATCCCTAATAATTTGATAAGAAATAAATAAGTCGCTGACAAAATTTTCAAATAATGTTTTACTAGGTAAAGAAATTCCAGACAATATGGGGAAAGATTTCATCATTGGGTTCATGGAAGCATCACGTGCCCTTCATGGAGATCCTTCACGAATCCCGTTAAAATTATTTATATCGACTTCCAATCTTGGCACTGTAAGCGTTTCAATATCAGCTCCATTTGCGAAAGATATTTATCGTGGAGAAAACATAACAGTGACAAAAGGGGTTGTTAGACAGGTAACACTTCCTGAATCTCTCCGAGTTCTAGGAACAAGACGATCCCGTAAAGCTGTCCATATCATTTCATCGGATGAAATTGTGGTTTTCGGTGTTAACGGCGCCGACTATTCAACAGACGGATTCCTTGGAATACCAGTTGATGTATTAGGAGCACAGTATTTTGTGCCTTCCTTCTATTCGAATAGTCAAGGATTCTATAAATCTGCAATTGTTATCGTAGGCACAAAAGAAGGAACCACTCTGCAAATTAAGATTAAGTCAACAAATGGTGGGAATACTTTTCTTGAGAATAAAAGGCATGGAAATAATGACTGGCTCAATACTACTATAGGTAGGTTTGAAGTATTGCAACTCCAGTGTAAAGGCGACTTAACAGGGACCTTTGTTCAAGCATCACAAAAAATATCTGTTTTTGGAGGATCAACGGTAACAAACATTGGAGCAGGAACATCGAGAGATCACATCGAGGAGCAAATACCTCCAGTGAATGTTTGGGGCAAACGTTTTGCAATGAGACCTGTTCCTGATACAAATCCGAACCTCGTAAGGGTTTTGGCAAGTGAAGATGACACAGTGATTACCATCAACAATCAGGAGATACACACTTTACAAACAGGACAGTTTTACGAAACAAAAGTTTCAAGTGCTTACTTTATTTCATCTAAGAAACCGGTCTTAGCAGTTCAGTATGTTCCCAGTGCAACATCTGGAGTTAATGGCGATCCCGCCATGACTCTTGTTCCACCAATAGAGCAAAGCAATGTCTTTTACTCTTTCATAACACCAAAATCATCTAAAGACGAAGACTTCAACAACAGGTTTATTTTCCTGATGGACGGACTGTCCTATAAGGAGTTGGTTTTGGATGAACATCCCATCCCACAAGGAGGTTTTTACAGTGTTGGTCAAATAAATAATATCTCGACCGGTTACATTAAGATCCCACATGGCAGCCATACCTTGAGACATTCATCAGGAACATTACCATTTGGTGGCGTTCTATATGGTGGAGCCAATCATGAATCGTATGCTTTTCCAGTTGGTCAAAGATTCACACCAATTAATCAGGTATTAAATGCAATTCAACATCATAACAGCACCAAGAACATGAAATACACAAAGTTTTCTTAATTGATTTCAAATTTTGATACCCAATAGGACATGTTATTCATTTTTACATGTATGTTATGGCATTCAAGTATATTTTCAATATATGTTCATAATCTGTCCGCAAAATTAAAGTTTAAAAAGAGAACTACAAACGTTGGGGGAAACACGACTTATAAAGTTTATTTTGCAATATCTTCTGCCTTAATACTCGCATTAAACACCACAGAAAGCCTTCTATATTTAGAATTATTTTCTATTGCACAGGAATGTCACCCTCAACCTATGGTAGTTGGCGATGGTTTAGACAATGATTGTGATGGACTAGTGGATGAAGAAATATGCAATGATTATAAAGGTTTTCTGTAGCTATTGATCATTATCATTTCAATGACATGTTAATGCTCATTTGTGACCGATAAACTTCAGAAATGCGGTTTCATTTCCATTTAAAACTTAAAAGATCGGTGGCTACTGAAAAGAACAGCATTCTTTGGTCACAAAATTCAATATGTGTGTGTCTCAGATGCAATTACGAGATTAAATCTAGAGATTTTCTATCTATTACTTATCGAAGCTTTCAATCAAACTGAATACATAAAATGGAAAATAGATATAAAAATAAAAATTTGTGTTTGCAGACAATGATGCAGATGGAAAAGAAAACGAAGATTGTGTCACAGAACTCAGTAAGAAATAAAGCGTATTTACTTCACTTATTATAAAACATAAACAACATACATGTAAAATGTATGACAGCCAGCCGTGCGTGTGCGTTGGACTCCGTATTTATTGCATTTTACTTTCAACACAATTTGTAAATACTTTATACTACATCATAACACCATACAACATATTCCGAACAGACATTTTTGTAACACTTTAGAAATATAGTTTTATTACGCATGAACGAAAAATATGCAAAGTGCATCAGGGCCGGCCAGGATAAAACTAGAGATAAAAATATATATTTATCTTAAAAAGTTTAGAAAACCTGTATCCGTAGCCAAGTGCTGCTGGATGCTAAAATGTTATGACGGACCTCATAACTTACAACCATAATATATGACACACCCATAAATGATTATATAAGTATATTAATAAATGTATACTTTCAATCAAGATATTTTAACTTTTGATGTCACTCGCTTGAAACGGCGGCTAGAAGTGATCAACCCTTAAAACATTTTTTACTACCACTGAAAACATCTTCTATTGGTCAATTTCTGACGAATGCAATGCATATAACTGCCAATTCAACATTTTCCATCTATTGCTATCGAAACGCGGGAAAATATAATTATTTACTTCACTTAATATAAAACATAAACAACAACATATATGTAAAATATAAGACAGCCAGCCGTCTGTGTGCTAGATATTACAAAGTATGGGAAATCAACTGTAACTACAAACCAAGAGACTTTAAAACATGTAGAAGCTTTTTAACTGAATCTACAATACCGGTATATCCATCCTTTGCACTATCACTTTTCCGTCTACCATGGCGTTTCAGGCACCTCTCGTCCACACTTGAATTTGCATCCAAGGTCGCTCCCCCGCCTTCAAAGATTGAAGCCCTATATTTACATTCCCAACAACAGATTGAATTAAAGGTAATATATTATTTGTGGCAGCAGAATAACTAACTTTTTGTTTTTATGTATTAATTTACAAATGCCGTGTGACCTAATAATTGGTCTGAATATGAAAAAAATGTTTCTCCTCCACATCTTCCAGAAGATCCAGATACCTTTGGTACATATTGACCGGACAAGCCGCAGTGTGTCCTCTTGATATCAAAATTTCGTTTCCTTGACGGTATTGGTCTGTCTTGCTTTTCCTATTGAAAATAACCAACACTGTCGTGCGCCTATTTAATTGCATACACAGCCGAATTTACAGGGTGAAGAGTTGCGCCATTTTCAAGAATGTATTAGATATAATGCCACATGTGTCGGACTTGCCGGCAGAGCACTGTGCCCATGTGACTTTATAAAAATTACCCATCTTTTGAAAAAATTGAAATATATCTTATTGATTTTCTCACTTTTACTTGATAAAATAAGAACACTCATGTAGGGGCAAAGGTCGTCCAAATAACTGCCAGGTTCAACTCCACTGTCCAGTGCTACATTCCGTACTCTCTCCTGTAATCCTAATCCTACAAAATGAAAATGGAATTTTTAGGAAAAGCATGTTAAACAAAAGTCCTTTTTTCACAAATATTCCATTATATCCCTTTCCTCTACATACAGCATCTAAGTTTTAAGCTTAACTACCCTTCTCACATACAATTTCAAACTACCCTCCTTGTTGACCAACAGAGGCCAAAATGGGGAAGATTTCCAATCTGGTATTACTAAAGTACATTTACATTTTTCCTGTTCTATTTTCCTAACCACCTTTGGTATCAACCTAGGAGGTGGTACAACCGAGTTAACACTATTTGACCAATGTGTCAATTCCACTGGTCTCCCCAAAGTCGTATTTTGAATTGAAAACCTTACACTTCTTTTTATAGCTAGATGCAAATCTGTCGCATGTATGCTTGCCCCATTCTTCGTCAAAATATTTATATACTACCTGTTAAATGACCAGTCGTCACAATCGCTCATTCTGCTCAGAATGTATGCTTTTGCATTTTGCGCTCTTGGCAACCAATGCAATTCAAATGAATATTATTCTCGTCACACAGACTATGCACTGACATGGCGATGTCTTGCAAAACCTTTTTCTTACTACCAACCTTCAATATGTGTGGCACATTTCGATTATCTGATTTCACCTCACTGAGTTGTTATTCACTAAATCTAGAGAGTTATTCAATATTCTCCTAACAGTTTCCAACTCCCTCCAAGTGGAACTCTAAATGCTTCCCCACTCATTCCAAATACCATGCCATTCAATTGCCTGCCGTTCATCCTATGAACATAAAGTCAAATGACCTTCATAACCCGAATCTGAAGCATCACACAACAATGCGATATGTTTAATCTCTATATCAGTTATCTGACTCAAATGAGTACCTTTTTCATTCATGCTTTCTAAATTGTTTACCCAAACCTGAAGCTCATCCACCACCTCCTGACTCAGCATGATATAAGAATTCCAACAGGATCTTACTAGTATTCAATAGTACAAGTATCTGGTTCTTAACCTAACCTTGTCACCAAACACCGTCTGTGTTGAAATAATCTGTCCAACTATAAACACAAAGGAACGAACTTCAAACCACTTGAAACCCGATGTTTAGCCTTCCAAAATGTTTTGAATATTTCCCCTAAGTTTCTGAATTCTAGCAGTTGACGCCGATATTTTGTCAATTTCTGTGTTCCATACTAACCCTAACCATAATTTCTTCTGAATAGGTTTCCACTGATATTTATCATCAGCTAAAATAAATCCCAAAGCATTTAAATCTGCCTGTATATTTTAACTAAGAATTTCAGCTCTCTCAAAAGTTTTAGAACCTCCTATGCCATCATCTAAATACATAAATCACTTTTCAAATCAAATGAAAACAAAAAATCCCCCATCTGAAACAACTCTCGCAATATACTCGCGTCTTCACACTTGTGTCTATACTTAAAGAAATGTGGATTATCATGCCTTGCATCTAAAACCAACCTTTGTTTTGTTTTGTTACCTGCTACTGTTAATGGATTGACAACTTTAGGTTCTCCTATAACCTCCTGCACACAACCTTTCCTAACCATCTTCTATCTCTGACGACAAAAACCTTACATTGTCTAAAGCAAATTTGTTGTTTTTCATCTCTACAGAACTTGGAATAGTAAATAACGGTAAACATATCCAAATTCAATAACACTCAAGACATGCCTGCTCGCTTCAATCGAACGCCACTGACCCAGATTACTTCTCAGTCTACCTACCGGCGATTTACCCGTGTTTATCTGCGCTTCGCTCGAATGATTACTTTCTGAACATGCAAATGCAAATCTACTTATCTTTTCATCTATCTTCTCTGTGCAATCTTTTCTCCAGTGTCCTTTCTTATGACATCTGTAGCACTGTCCGGATCTCAATACACCCGTTGTTAGGGTTGATGTTTTTGCCTCAGTGGAAGCATGTGGACGGATAGGGCTTTAATTTTTCTCGTACATCTCTCCGTCTCATTATGCGTTCGTCCTTGACTTTTCTCTGTTTTCATTCGCCTCCTTAATTTTTGCCATCACTTTCGCGTTATATTTGTACTACTCTTCATTCCCGCGTTTTTTTTATAGCATTGAATGATTTATTTTTGACGTCGTCGTGTCAATAACTGCCGTCAGGTGAGCAGACAAATTGAATAACGCGCGGAGGGAGTAAATAAGTAACGGCAAGAACAGCTGTTCTCTAAAACCAGTTTAAACTGGTTATCACAGACTGTTGAGATGAGCATGAAAATATAATCCATTAACAATAACTCTTAAAATTTTGCTTTTAACAATAGAATCAGCTCTATTCTTGAATAATTGTAAAATGTGGTGTTTTAACAACATGTTTGAAATGTATTTTTAAACCGATAACATAGAAATCAATGTTTGGGAACTACTTATGTAAATTACATATAAATTCATACGCAGTGATTCGGTTGTTGCATTTAGAGGCATTTAAAGATCACAGAATTTAATGGGAAAACACAGTAGAATGTAAATATAAACTTATATCCATCTGTAAAAACGTGTTCTATTTTAGTTTCTTGCCTCTCCGCAATCACTTTCTGGTTTTCGTTAATATTTCTCTGCACTGTAGACAAACGACTGTCCAAAATACTCGAGAATTGACTCAATATTTCGTTGTTGGCTTCTTTTATCGTTAGGTTTATTTGCCGCTGAATGTCTTCAGCGCCCATTTTTGATATCACTCGCTTGAAACGGTGGCTAGAAGTAATCAACCCTTAAGACCAGTTTTTTTTACTACCATTGAAAACATTTTCTATTTGTCAATTTCTGACCAATACAATGCATATAACTTATAAACATATAGTCGTCAATTTTTCCCTCTATTGCTATCGAAACGCGGGAAAATATAATTATTTTTCCCCGAAAGTTTAGTGTATTGCTATAAGAAAATAAAATGAATGAAACAAAAGCACCGCAATGCGAAGCATTCCCTTGCGACTTGAAACACTGTGGAGGGAAATGCATTATTTATAGGCATACATGTAATTGATGATACCAAATTGTTTTGTAGGAAATCAGGACATATATTATGCACATATACCTATAACTTTGATTAAAGTAAATATGACACAAGTATGTATCTTCTAAAAACCACTTTGAATTCATAATATCTCATTTATTCTTATCCCAACGCTTTAGGGTATTTATACATTGGGGGAGGGGGGAGACAGGGGTTGTTGTTACATTCACATGGTTGTACCACCGTGTTTTACAGAGACAGTACAGCTGAAAAACGTGTGTTTTACTTCAGATTTACCCATTATATCGTTAGGAAATAAGAAATACCGTTTATTGTGACAGTGGAATTACATAAAATGCCCGTTCACATACCTAATTAATGTAATTATGAGCTTCCAGAAATTGAAGGGTCATACAAACCGGATTAATCTTATATCGTTTATTTGTACAACGTAGATTTTGACTGACAGTATTTGACACGTGCTAAAAACTACAAGATCCTCGCCCGACTGCGGTCATCATGGAATTCAAGATAAAAGGGCCTCTTTACGGAACACAACCAATTTCAGTTCAGTTTAATATGAACAGACATGAATATGTCAAATAACCCCTCAAGGGGCCTAACTTACAACATGAATTTAGTTTGTAGCAACTTCTGTGATAGAATTTAAAAAAAGAAAACGCAAAATACATACTTACAAAATAATTCTGGTTATTTTAAAATCTTTGAACAAATATTGCCTGGAAGCAGTAGAAAAGACATATTTCTATCAACAAACCTGTCCAGGAGAATCTTTGCGAGCCCTGCATGTGCTTATAGTAAATATGCATGCATAATAGTATAGAAGGCGGAAACTCGTAACACGTTACGATGTAAATATTTATAACCATAAATAATCATTAATTTTAATAAACTAATATCAAATTGATTTAATGGATAAATTTGTAATTTTCTGAAAGTTTACACATTTATGAGTAGTACAAAAATACCGAACCCGATCGGAATTTTTTTCAAGTCGGTTTTTTAATAAGATTTGCGCCGTACTGTCTCTTTAACGTTTAGTGATTTAATTAGCTTTATTCTTATTCAGTGACATACATTACGCATTCCGACAATTTGTGAAGTGAAATTCAGATTTCATAATGAATATCAAACGTAGCTAAAGATATAGAGATCTGTAGTCTGCTCTCTGAAAAATTCGAGTTAAAACATTTCGTATTTCAACCCCATTTTTAAAAAAGAGTTACAGATGTGCAGCAATTAACATGAAATGACTTCCCGGTGAATAATGATAACGGTGTTCTTCAAAGTCTCCTCTGAATCTTGGACCTGACCTGGGGTAACCCACTCTTAGTAAATCGAGAAATATAGCCCGAAATTCGGCTCAGACGGCTGCTTGTTTTGATAAAATCGGGATAAATTTAATCTCGTGTTCGCTTCAATTTTTCACTTTGGGCATCCTTCTAACACCCCCCCCCCCCCCCATTTATAAAAAACGTTTATTTCTTACATTTACTTGGCCTTAATCCAATAAAATATCAAGTTGTTGAGTTGAAGTGTTGCTTTCACTTTAGTAACGGATACCGGTATGTCCATTGTCATTCGTACATAAAATCTCTGTTTTAAATGCTGCAATTTTAACGATATTTTAATAAATATTTAACAAAATTACTTGAAAATGAGTTCGCCTTTTTACCATGCTAAAGAAGAGAAACATGCATGTGAGGGTTTTCTGTGAATTTTGCCCATAAGGCTGAAATGGACACACATATATATACACACACACACGCACATCAGCGGTGCTATATCCCCTTCGCAACAAGTTGTGCTCCGGGATAATAACCCAAAAATATATTTAATTATCCACATAATTCACAGATACCATTCCATTTGTATGATATCATATGTTATGATATGCAACTCTTTATTTTGAGGTACGACTAAAATTTCAACAACAAAACTAACAACAAGATCAATAAGTTCAACAGCGAGGCCAACAACATTAACGACACAGACCATGACAACAAAACAACCAACGACAAAGAGAAAAAGTATGATTTTTTATCTTCATTTTGGTGCCACAAACTTTTGTACATATTGTCTCCAGTGAGTATATGTGACATTATGTGCTATTTCTTGTAAGAAATAAACTGTGTTTTTCATCGAAGGATTAGTGTACTGCTGTAAGAAAAGAAAATTAAATAATGTAACGAAAAAATATATTAATTCATACACGAAGATCACAGATATTGCTACATTTTTATGATATGATATGAAATGCAACTCTTTATTTTGAGGTACGGCTAAAATTGCAACAACGAAACAAACAACAAGTTCAACAGCCAGACCAACCACACCAACTTCATCAACGACACGGACCACGACAACAAAACAACCAACAACAAAAAGAGAAAGTATGATTTCATTTTGCATTTATGGCGGTACAAAATATCATATCACTCATTCACTTATTGTTGCTTCGAACCTTGTACATTTTGTCACCAAAGACAATATGTGCTAATATATGTTATCTTTCTTAACATAAAGTGTGACAAAGTGAGCTCAGAACCTAGGCACATATCTCCATTACATTTTGGAATGCTTCCACACAAATAAATACAAGGAGAAGAATAAGAAATATAAGGAATGTATACACATTCTTTTCCCACACTTTGACGCTGTCATTTGTTACATCTTTGAATAGTGATGACGATATGTAACACTTTGCATCAAAACCAGAAACTGAAAAATAACTTCTATTTATATACTGAACCAAAGTTCTAAGTGTTCACCTTACATAATATATTGACTATGTGAAATAAACACATTTGTTTGTCTTGCTGTCAGGGTGGCCGATTTCCATCTAACTCTCAAGTAGTTAAGAACGATGTAGCAATCTTGACCTCTGGTTGCGACCCAAGACCTTGCCCATTGCTGAATATCATAAACACTTCCGGTTTGGTTGACTTTTCCCTAGAGCTTTTGAATTGTTGTTGGCCATGAATGTCGGTTGAAACGATGGTGCACTTATAGCATTGAAAAAGTATGTTTTTTTTTATACGGATTGCCATATATTTAAAACAATATGGATGCCGAAATGAACAGTAGATTTCAAGTGAGTACAACTTGTCGTAAAGAAAAATTCAAACAACAACATTTCAACGGCTCTGTTGTTTTCCTCAATGATCATATTGCACTTTTTAAGTGTGTTTCATTTCAGACTATTACTAAACACTAATGTCAATCGCAAAAAGCTGCCATTAAAATGAAACACGTTCTGAAAAAAACCCCGCCAATTTCTTGTTTTTAGGTTTCGTCAGGTGTTGTTTTATATTTTCTGTTCTATTGTTGAGAAGACGTATCGGTAACAAAATGTTGAAAATTTCATATCATTTTATTTCATAATTTTCAAATTATTCCATTCATCAGAGTGAACACTTTTGTCAAGTGTATTCTAAATTATTTAACCTTTGACATTCTTTTAAATGAATGCATTAGAGTTTGTTTATAGCTTTTTAGCATCAAAAATGTATTATTTTATTAAAGATATTATTTTACTCAAGATTATTCTCAGTTCTTTATCTAGAAGTCAGAACATTGGGCTAAATATATAGATGAGGCCTTTCAGTTTAAAATGTTTTGCAGAGAAGAGAGGGCACATTTAAAGTGATCCAGTCAATCTTGCCAAAGACAAATTTTATAACTTTTTATAGCTGCTTTTTACAAACCTTCTTCTTTTCATCAATACCCTATTATTTATCAAACATCCCATTTATTACTCAAGGCAGGTTTTGGAAAATATCTTATATTTTAGAATGGAACTACTTGCGTGATCAATGTGCACGGGGTAAAGTCAGTGGTTTGTAACTTTATAGCTAAAAAGGGTTCATCCTGCTACCATATTTTTGTCATTTTGATAAGATAAATGTTTGATTATATTGTCACCGGTAACAAAATTTGCTCGGCTAATAATACCGCTAGGTGCCACCACACAAATGCACTTTTTCAATTATTATCATTATTATTGCATCTGCATAATTATGTATTACTTTATTTCATTTAAAACATAATACTTTTATCCTTGTTATATTCTTCTCCTATTCGAATACTTTACGTTTACATTTCTTGTGAATTTAAGTGCAAAGGCAATTAACTGTGTATAATTGAAAAATAAATGTAAAGTATATATTGAATATATGAATTGAAGTGCAAAGGCAGTTAACTGTGTATAATTGAAAAATAAATGTAAAGTATATATTGAATATATGAATTGAAGTGCAAAGGCAGTTAACTGTGTATAATTGAAAAATAAGTGTAAAGTATAAAAAGGTCTTTCTGTAATCCAATTTGATATATTTTTAAAAAAAAAAGAAAAATCTATTTGAATAAACAAATGACTTATTAATTAAAGTATGATAAAAAGTAATTGACTTCTACAAAGAGGAAAAACAAAAGCATAATTCTTCAATAGTAACACGGTATCGACTTTAACTGTTAATAACCATCAGATACAACACCTGTTGCAACAACATCATCGACGGCGAAATCAACAAGTTCTTCACTTAAAACAATGAGTATAAAGAAAGAAATCACGATAGCAAAGCCGCAGAAAACGAAGACACTTCAGTGTATGCCGTATAACTGAATTTTATGTACATGTTACTGCTAAAATTGGAATATCATGAGTCATAACAACCTTTCTCGAATGCAAACTATTCAAATAATATGCGTTTATCAACCTTTTCGCCACCAATAATTAGAAATTGCAAAAAACAAAATCGCCATAAATAAATATCCAAAATTTGGACTCGAAATGCAAAACTTTGCACTCTCAGACAGAAGCCAGTAACATGGACGACTCATGCCTATGAACGTTTCTTTTACTTATACATTAATTGTAATATTTGGTCTATTATTTCCTATTTCCATTTATTCATTTAATAAGTTTCTGTCAAAGGAATATAATTGTAATCAACGTACAAACGACTTTACTTAAATGAATAAATAAAAGCAAATATAACATTATTAACTTAATACAAATCTATTTAATACATAAATATTGCATGCCAGCGAGATCTAAACTTCCTTTAAACGGGTTAATTACCTTATTATTACTTTTGTAAACCGTGCGCGAATATATTTTTGCACTTGTAATATGTTTGGCAATACCAACTTCGTTTGTCGTTTGATTTTCCACGTTGCTATTACGTTCTATCACCCGAAAGGTCGTGGTTTTATCATTTAGAGGGAAATTTATTTAATCAATTGTTTTTCGACTGATCGGATTTAATCAATTACATGAAGCCATGAATTTATAACATAAAAATATTTTTTTTTATATCATTCAAAATTTTCACGAAACAATGAAGAAGAATATATCCTGTGCATTTTTCTCTCCAGATATTCTTATGATAAACATTGGGCCCCTTTTATAGACAGATGATTTCATAGTCAAATCACGTATTGAGTATTGCAGTTCTAAAAATCTTAAACAATTGTTCATATATCTATAAACCTGTAAGCAATTGAGAATCAACGATATGTCACGATACGTAATACCATGGGCATATTATAACATTTGAGTTTTTGAGAATAATTTAAATATTTTTTCCTATATACCCCGATGATCACAATTTTGATAATCTTCACAATCTGTGGATACCTTCACCAAAGTTACCGCTTTTCTAAGCGATTGGGTTTTTACAAGAGATTTTCAAAGATTATTTTCTATAGATTCCTTTATGAAAATTCGACCCACCCCCCCCCCCCCCCATTGTGGCCCTAATCTACCCCGGGGATCATGATTTGCACAAAATTGAATCTAAACTCCCTAATGATGCTTCCACACAAGTTTCAGCTTTTCTGGCCAAACAGTTTTTGAAAATATTTTTGAAAAATACCAACAAATTTTCATTCATTCTTAATTATCTCCCTTGAAACAAAACGTGGCCCTTCATTTTAATAAACTTGAATTCCATTCACACAATAATGCTATGTGCCAATTTTGTTTGAAATTGGCCCGATAGTTCTGGAGAAGAAGTGAAAATGTAAAAAGTTTACAGATGGACAGGTGAGCTAAAATATGGAATAAAATTTGCAGTTGAACCTCGATTACTTATGGGAATCTTGCATACATATTCTAAAATTAAAGCACAGAAACATTTATGAAATATGTCTGATATATGCATAAAGAACGTTTAAACTAAACTATACAACACAGTTATCTGCATGTTTCTAAAATATACTAGCGAATAAATTCCATACTTCAATTATCGTTTTTGGTTGTATCAACAATAATTAACAATCATTTAGTATATGCATTTCAACTTCAAGTGAGCATGGACCAGATGAGGCCACAGTGGTTCACTTTGACAGAGATCGGAATAATCAGTGGCGTGTCTATCGTTGTATTGGGTGCCATCGGGATGTGCTGTAAGAAATGCTGGGGTCTACTCAAAGATCGGGATGATGACGACGATGAGGATGAAAAACGTTATAGACGCAAGAGAAGGAGTACGAGCAAGCTACCTCTCGGAGCTCCAAGTATTCGACCAATGTATCTGTAGATTTCAACAGAAGTATTGCTTTTTAATCTGTTGGGATTCGACGAACATTTTTTTAAAGATGTGATGACTTTTTATTACGGTATCTTATGTTGGATTGCATTCTGAAATAAATATATGGATTTCAATATTTTATATGGTTGTGTATATATAATTCTAACTTAGAAATCATCAATATGGTATTGAACCGCTTTCTAAAAGTCAAAGGTCCGTTGATACATTGGATTAAACATATTAGTTTCATGATGTCTTTGGAAAATGCAGTAGTTTCTAATGGACCAATAAAATCTGGATAATTACTTTTTTACGACAACAGAATCTTGCTGTGAAGAGAGCTTTTTCTGGTCAGAGTTGTAGACGTGAGGGTCCCGAGAATTTCCGAATGGATCAAAGATTTTCTCATTATAAATCCCCGTAAGAAATGCATTTTCGCTCCTATGAATTTTTCCACGTATAAAGAAGGTCTTAGAATTTTTGACATTCATTGATTTTAATCGTTTTTCACTGCCAGATATGTGTATTTATTAAGAAAATCAACAAAAAATAATGGAAACGTCCACTGGGGCAGACTAAAATAGCATTAATATATAGCTATGGCTTAATAAGAATTGATAGAAAAGTTCAATTTCTTACAAATTGAATGTACATAAAGGATACACTTCAAAAATATATTATTACAACGTATTTTAAAAAAGCAGAATTCTGTTATTGGATTTATTATCTATGGATTGCTGTAATCTGTTCATAATTAATAATCTAAAAAATTCCCAGGGTTGCTTTTCTGATTAGACACTTGACCTACGTTTCATCGATTAACAATACTTTCAAGTTTTCGAAGAGATTTAATTCATATCTTGATTGTATATCTCAATCTTAGATCTATTTGTCGTATTAATGTTTAGCTATAACTAACCAGTCCTCTACAAAGCCTTATGAAGAAGAAAATATTAAGAAAATTCAATTTAACCCACCGTTGATAAATCCCAAGACCCTGCTGTTCAGTAGATATAGATTTTCTTGGTGTCATTACTCTCTGTAAAATAGTTTTGTTGACCAGTCTTAAGTATAAGTTTCTCATATTTTGCACCAATCTTAGCCAAGAGAAAAGAAAGAGGTCATCACCCTTGGCTAGGATTAATGCATCATTTGATAAATACACTTAATTTTGAAACTAGTTTAGATTCTAGGATCTATCTCTTTTGTAATAAAAATGCAAATTCATAATTATATCGAAAATCCCGTGATTTTGCATTGCAATCGACATGAAAATACCGGAATATTAATGCTGGAACAAAATGGAAGTGTACCAAAAATTGTCATGCTCAGTTATTTCACTTAAAAAACGATGACAACAACGGATAGCATTAAGCTACCTGAGATACCAGGTGACTTTAAAATGTAACGTGCTTTCGTAAGTGGAGGATTGATTTTATTATCAACTTTGTTCAAGGCCCCCCTCCCCCCCCCAAAAAAAAAACCCTTTTTCTGTTGATGTTCAAATAATTTTTGTTGAGTTATATCGCGCATCGATGACCATTATGATACATGATAATATATTATAATTACATCAATATTTGTATTTTTTCAGAGACTGAACTTTTCGTGAAACAATTTATATCATTTTATTCTTGCCTGATGTTTTGCTTAAATCTTAGTGTTTGGTTTCAAAGCATTGATATTTTAATGATCAATACATATTAACATAAAAAATATAAAGTAAAACATCTAATCAAAGCAAGAATATGAAATTGTTATCATCTTATGAATTGCCACTGCATTTTTAGAAATTAATTCTTATTTTTGCAAAATATCTGGTTATTCTCCAAACGATAATTCCAAAGCTACATTTGCAAGTCCGTATCAGAGTGTTCTATTCTCTATTTAAACATGTATAACATGTGATATGATAAACAAATAAAGAGCAAAATTTATCTATTACAATGAACAACGTGAAACGTGAACTACATTGCCACTTTTTCAATCATTTGTTAATAAATACATTTTGTTCGAAAACCTTAAAACTAGGTTTTGGTATTTCTTCAATTTGACACACGTGGAGTTCTATTAGAAGAATAACCAAACAGTAATCGCCCCTTTTATTTAATCAAAAAGTTAATATCGTTAAACCCCCTTGATCTGAAATGACAATCTCCTCACCTTAATGATAAGTCTACAAATGACAGGCGCTTTTATCTTGGGTATGAAGACTTGGTGTTAAGAGAGAGAGCTTTAAAAACATATCCAAATTCCTACTCGGCTTAGCCTTAGGTTTGTATAGGAAAATGTATACTCGTACATAAACGTTGGTGTATAATACTACAGCATGGTAATTCACAGGAAACCAATACCGTGCCAACAACAGCACAATATGCTAATGATTTGTTATATTTAAGTGTTTGTTCACATGTTTATTTATACATTTGCTTTGTTTAAGCAAAATTAATGCAGGGAAGTTTTGTATTTCATTAGCCTAAAATTTTATTTGTTTTATACCCCTTCTCTCACACACATATCTTCATTTTGTACAAACAATTGAAAGAGTTGTTGCCTTATTATATTGGCTGCCTCTCATCTAAAGGTGCAATGTAATAACTTTGCATACATTGGTATGAGACATTTCGTGTATATATGTTCATTATGGAATCCAGTTCGTAGGCGTGGTCAGTATTGTAACTGATTCTTTGAAATAGAAAAACTCAGCAATAACCAATTAATTTTTTTTTCACTAAGGTCCTCAAATAATAACAAAATGCAGTAGCTCTTCTACTTTAGACTTTTCTATTGTCCGAAATATCGGTCAACTGCACCACAGACGAGGGGCGTTCAATAAATAATGGTCACTAATCAGATTCCATAAAATACAGGGTTCAATTGACATTTGAATTTCTTTTCACGCATGATTTGGTTCATATTCTTCATATTCTATTTATGGCCGTTCATCTATCCACGTTACATCATCGAATATTCCTTTGAGAAGCTGATATATAACCCCTGCTCTAGACACTGTATGAAAATATGACTGGTAAGTCATCATCCAATAAGGTTGAAATTAGAGGTTACATAAAAGCATGTGTCAGACTAGGTAAAGAAATTTTCAAATAACTGTGTGATGTGTATGGAAACAAGTGTATGTCATTGAGACAAGTTTACAGGTGGGTCAGCAAATTCAAAAATGGCCAAACAGTGGAGCACCTCGTATGGCTTCAGCGGGTGCAATACTTGCAAAAATAACCGATATCATTACTTATGATGGTCGATTAACCATTATACAAATAGTAAAAGTAGGCATTTCATCGGGAACAGTATTTACAATTTTAAAGAAACACTTTGGCCTCCGAAAGGTTAGTGCAAGATGGATACCTCATCTATTAACAGAAAAACGAAAACGATTGCGGGTTAAAATGTGTAGAAAACTACTTAAAATCTCAACAACAAAAAAATTGAAATGGACGATGTTTATCGGAAATTGTTACAGATGATGAAACATGGATATATTATTTTGAACCTCATAGGAAAATTGATAACAAGATGTGGTTCACTAAAAAGGCAAATCGCCCTGTTACATGAAAACGATGCCAAAGTACAAAGAAAGTATTATACGCAATTTTCTTCAATAGTGAAGGTCCTGTAGTTCAAGTTGCTATTCCAAAAGGCCGATCAATCACCGGACATGTATACAAAAATTATGTGCTGAAGAAAGTTAGTAAACATTACGAAAGGAAGAGACCAAAGTCTGGAATTCGCAAAGTTCGACTTCTTCATGACAACGCCCAGCACATAAATCCCAGATTGTGAGATCATTTTTGGAAAAAGAAAAGGTTCATATTTTGCAATTGCCCCATCCTCCCTATTCACCCGACTTGTCTCCCTGTGACTTTTTTTTTCTTTTTCCTAAATTAAAAAGGCACTTGTCAGGAAGAAGAGATGCTTCAAGGAATGCTTTGGGCTTTGCCATTTATCAGTACATGAATACCATTCCCAAAAACATTATATGAATGCATTCAAAGCTCGGATAAATCGGTTGAAATTATGTTAAAGGAGAGTATTTTGAAGGTAACCATTAAAAAAAATAACAAATATATCTTTTTGTGTTATTTTTGCAACAACGATGATATTATTTATTGAACGCCCCTCGTTTATCATGTTGTAGCTGACTTTTGTAAGACAATCCTCAAATCAGCGGATCCATATTTAAATTGAAATGTATAAATCTGAGAATAAAATGCATTTGTTACTACAATATTTGATGTAAAAATTCCAATTATTACAACTGGGAATCAAGATGAGTTGCTAATTACGATCTGTTTTTATAAAAATGTATGGAATGTTAACGGAAATGAAAATCATCATTTTAATACTATGAGTATCACATTTGAGTTGATCAGAAATTAGAGTACTTTGCAGATCAAAAATATTTAAAAACGCAAAATTTGGAAAGATCATCAACGCATAATAACAAATTAAAAGTGTGTTACTAGTGTTCAACGACTTTATGTTCATAGGAAGAAAAAGAAAACTTTAAGTTTAAGTCTGATATACATAACACGTATCTGCACTTCAATTCATTTTCAAAATGTTAGCCAATATACGCTTTATATACCTTTTGTGTTGAGCTGCGTAGCATATAACGCTGTCTAGCATTTATTCAAAATTTTATCACAAAGGTTTCTTTTGAAAAGGGTATATATTGGGGAAAACCATATTGAAAAGAACTTACAGTAATATTTATATGAATTAATTCAGACAAATTGTTAGCAACAAAACTAAAAATCCAGTCTACCAAGTAATGTTGCCCAGGGGCTATGTTTCGTACAAAATAAAAAAGTCATAAGCACAACTTTTGACCAAAATAATTTCCAATAAGGTCTTGTATGCTTTAGAATTAAAATAGTTGTCATGAGGAACAATGATGTCAACTGGTCTCTTTCTCTATATCAAATAATTATTATATATATGTAATATGATATTTATTTAAAACACATTTTCTAACATATTTGAAAGCTCTTTTCAAAGTTTGTATGTCCATATTATCCACATTACTTTAAAGTGACTTGATTTGTTCCCAAATGCAACGCATTTTGAAAAAAATCAATTCATTTACTTTTTAAAGGGCTTTGTAAAACAGCATTAAGTCAGGTCCATGCATTTTGCGCTGGAACGATTTATGTTAATGGTTAAATAATTGTTCTCAAAAACTAAACTAGTTATGTTTGTTTATCATTCACATTATTGCATGTAAGTACTATGTAACATTTTATTCATTTTATTGTGATTAAGACAAGATACATATTTTCAATCAAGATGTACGTGCATTTTCCTCTATTTCTTCTGAAATTTGAATGTATTTGATTCATTGACAAGTGATACATTTACGCTTTACAAGAAATCGGTTAATAACAATATTGCAAAAATTCTACACCTTCATCTCACCAAACAGAGTAAAAAAGATTTTCTTGCTTAATTCTATTTCTATTTCTTTTCCGTAAATTTTAAAAACAACTCATTTTAGCGCATACGTTGTCGCAATTTACCTGCGGAAAAATATTGCGTGGAACAATGTGCAACAAATTATGGTCTATAATTATAAAAGGACCAGCAACAGTACTCAAGGGTGAAAAAGACAATGTTAAGTTTCTTAGTAAAGATTAACAAATACAAATTTAAAATTTTGATCTTTAACTCGTAAATGGACTTTCGAGTGAAAGCTTGTGTCCGATTTTGAGATGATCTATTAGTTTTATTAGTGCAATATGCACAATTGTTTAATATTTTGACCTCACGCTTATGCAAAATATGTATTTCTCTGCAATCTCTAAAATAGTATTATATACATGTAAAATACTTTATTTTAAGATATGATTACAATTGCAACGAGTTCAACAGCTAGACACAATGTTGCCTCGAATTTTACACATTGCCTCAACGGTGCCAATTGCAATAGACGCTGTTTTCCACGCATAAAGAGTGACAAGTTGTTCACAAAACCAATCCACACAACTCACGTGAACTTTGGAATGTCCCTATGCTTAAAGAATATATTTGCGGTTCTATATGGTATGCCATTGTAACAGGTTTTCAATATGTACTAAATATTTCATATAAATATCTAGTAGTCAGCTTAAGGTGGAATTCTTTAACATCTAAGACTCATATAATTTACTATGTGCATTGTCTGACGAAGGAAGACAAAATATAGTGTTTCGGAAAAGTAGAAATTGTCTTTGTCTAATTTACAATTCTACATAACAAGTCTGATCATTTTTAGTATACAACGTCATGAATAACATTGTAAATAGATTTTGTATATAATTACAGCAATCATCCCAATATACAAATGAATGTTTTGAAAAGATATAAAACTTAAAAATATCTATTCCATAGATAAAGGATTCTTCGATAAAAATCTCGTAACCTTACTACCCAGAGGTAAATAAATTTTAAGTGAGATTTTTTAAGCAAAATTGTTTTGGCGTGTGTATTTGTCATAGTTCATGTCGTTTTCTGTGGTACATATTTTTATAATATACGAGGGTCAATCAAAAAAATACGAAGACTTTTGTCATAGCTATGTTATTTAACATCATATTATTACTAAATTTAGTAGACATAATTTAGCAATTGTTTCAAACAATTTGAAATCAAAAAAGTCCATGTATTCCCTTATTTCTAAGAATTATTAAGAATCGAATCATGCAAAAATGAGGCCATGGCGCACGGTCAAACTTTGTGTTCTGTCAACAATAAACCATATTATGTTGAAAGCAATATCTCCATAAATTGGGCTTAAAACCAAATAATATTGAAACCTCAAATTAAGAATTGTCATGATATTCTATGTACCAAACAATGACGGGATATGTGGATTTGTTGAACAGATATCAGTAACTAAAGACATATAGTCCTCTTTAAAATTGACTGAAAATATTGACGTCGCCGCAATACGGCGTCAAAAATGAAGCAGAATTTATTCAAAAACTTGTACATGAAAAAAATAAATCTCTTGCTGTGGCTTCAACTCAACATTCAGGTATATTGACGACGTATTATCAGTTAACAATTGTTATTTCCATACTTACGTTGACTCGATATGTCCCAGTGAACTTGAAATAAAAGATACCACAGATTCTGCGTCATCTGTTTCATATTTGGATATTTTACTGGAAATGGACATTGATGGTAACATAACAACAAAACTTTTTGATAAACGCGATGACTTCAATTTTTCTATAGTCAACTTTCTTTACATATGTAGCAATATACCTTCATCACCTGCATATGATGTTTTTGTCTCTCAGTTAATTCGATACGCAAGGGCATGCTCTTCGTATGAACAGTTTCTAAGGCGAGGCCAGCTACTGACATACAAATTGATAAAACAGGACTATCAACAGGCTCGTTTGAAGTCATCTTTTCGTAAGTTCTATGGTCGATACAACGACCTTGTCAGCAAATACAATCATCCACTGGGTCGCATGCTGACTGACGTTTTTCATACTGATTGTTAGACCATAATTTATCACCTAATTGTCTACGGACTTTTCCGTTTTTTCCCGATTACGACAAAGAACACACGGCGGGTGTGACCGGTCAGCAGAGGATGCTCACTCCTCCTAGGCACCTAATCCTACCTCTATCTTTTTGGAGGTCCGTGTTGCTCTGCTTTGAATTTGTATTTCGTTTTATGGATTTTTGAGATGGTTGACGGTTTGTTATTGTCATTTTTTCATTCTGGAGTAGAAATATTATAATATTGTTATGATGGTGGCCCTGCCTGAAATCTTTCAAAAAGAACTATGAAACCTATGATTCTAGCGAAAAACTTAAAAATCATAATAGAGTGCATCACCTGATATTGAAAAAGTGAATGACTCTGATAGAAAATAATTATCCCATATTTGTTAACTTTCAAGATAAGTTCTATGTGTATATGTTTTCATAGATAAACTAAAACTAGGTGGTTAGTATACATGATTTATTTAAAACAACCTCCTATCCCTCATCCCCAGGGGCAGACAAAAACAATCCCTGTTGGCATTTAAACATTTAAAAGCTATAAAATGATTCTCACTTCTCCTGTTTCAGCTATTGAATATTCAACCTTCATTTCCATTTAATCAAATCTGGCATTTATACTAAAATCATTTTACATGTACTGCTTATCAGTGATTTTGGTTAGCCAACTATTTCTTTACTATTAACAAGTCTATTTGTTTACTTAGAAAGTTCAAAAACTGTTTTTGTTTCAAATAATAAAATACTTACATAACTCTTTTAATCATACAACTTCTTAATTACATTATATTCAATGATTAATTACAAAAGATGAACAACCAAAGATAGATAACTCCATTATGCATTATGAAGAAGCAAGGGAAGATAACTCCATTAACTCTCTGAACTTTTTCCAAATGTTTTCACAATATCTTTTCTAAAATTGTGAATTTACTCATTTTTTTCAGCAGAATAAAATAATAAGACTAAATATATACCCCCCTCCCAGCCATAATCCTTGCTTTACATGTAGGTGACATGAAATATTATTAAAGATGACAGCTTAATAGTTTTTTTTTTCTAAATATGCAGTCAGGTTTTATTTTGTGTCAGTAGATGTTTTAGACATTAGATACATTAACACTATGACCATTTTGGCCACACCCTGCATTAAGAACCCCTACCCTATACACTATATGAGATTTTTGGCCCCGCCCTAGATTCAAATCCCTACATTTGGAGACATAAAATTTAAAAATTTTGATGGATGGCTTTATTTTCTTTCATGATATACAGTAAGTTTTTATTCAGTATCAACAGAAGTAAAAAAAAAAACGATTTTTTAAACATGAAATGCATAAACACTATATTTCTATTTTGGCCCCGTCCCAGAGTCAGAACCCCTACCTATGGGGATATGAAATTAATAAAGTTGGTAAAGGGCTTCCTTGTCTACAAAATTATGAATTCAATTTTTAGAGAAGAAGATTTTCTCAGATTTAATACATTTTAATTTATGGCTATATTGGCCCCTCCCTAGGGCCTAAACACCTGTCCCAGGGGTCATGAATTTCAAAATTTAGTTAGAAGACTTCATGGACTCCTAACCATGCATTTAGTTTTTAACATATGTATATGGGAGTAGAGAAGAGGATTTTTTAAAAAATATAATACACTTTTACTATGTGGTCATATTGGCCCCACCCTAGAGCCCGAACCCCTGACCAATGGGCCATAAATTTCACAATTTTGGTACAGGGATTAATGCTTATTACAATCATGCCAACAGTTAGACTGCTTGATGCGCAGGAGTAAAGAAGAAGATTTTTAAAGATTGCATTAATTTTTATGGTTTTAGCCCAACCCCTCGTGCCACAGGGAGGCAGGGGCTATGAATTTCACAATTTCCGTTCACCCATAGATGCGTTATGCCAAAATTGGTTGAAATTGTTTCAGCAGTTCTATAGAAGAAGCTTAAAATTTTAAAATTTTAACTCTCGACGGACGACGCACGACGACGGACGAAAACAGATAGCAATAGGTCACCTGAGTTTACTCATGTGACCTAATAACGAATAATTGTAAACTATGGTACATGTACAACTAACTTACCCCATATAATATTGTTGATTATGTGCAGATACCCGCTGGGCGTGGTCATAATGACACAAGGGAGCTTCGCATTCAACGACGCATTAAAATATTGACTTTTTTTTTTAATTTAGACAAAAAAAAACCTTGCAACTATCCAATCGAAAAACACAGAATAACAAATGTATTTGTAGGAAGATGTTATAAATACAGGTAACAAAGTCGACAATGAAGGAATTTTAAGTGTCAATATCTCTTCAAGATTTGAACACATGCTTTATTCAAGAACCCAATAATTCCGAATTTCGGGATAGGTCTTTATCACATATGATACAGCCACTCATTTGTATTAACTTTTCTTCAGACGTCGCTCTGTATATCAACTCCTGGAATAAGCTTGACCATGGGAAACATGGTCAAGCTAATTCCAGGTGCTGATATACGCAACGACGTCTGGAGAAAAGGTAATATAAATCGAAGAGGTTCAAAATATTTAAAAAAAAAATAGAAACTAAAAAGTAATTGCATTTTAATTTTAGCTGATTTGAAAATAGAAAAATATTTTGATAAAACAAAGGAAGTTCTAGAACATGATCCTTTGTAAGGAAATAAACATTGATCATATTTATACCAAATGTGAAAGAATTCTAAATAGGATTTTTTTTTTTTCAAGGACATGGCTTAAAGGATGTATTTTCTAGATCAACATAATTTAAATTATATAGGTTTTATCTGTGTATTAAACACCACAGTTTAGACATTTCTGAATGTAAGTATTTTGTTTTCTCTTTTATCATTCGTCATACAAATCTTAACTTATTTAGAATTGAAATAAAATTTTAACAAAGCTTTTTTATCAATCTGAATCAGATAAATCCTAGAAAGATGTTTGTAAATGAGTGTTACTGAAAATAATTCATGGGAAATTAAATACTATGTAAAATATGATGTATTTTTTTCTAGGATGAAAAAACACATATGTTACCTCATTGTATTATGGATTCTTCATCAGTCCCAGTCTTAGTCAGATTGTAACAGGTAATATTTCACACTGCATCCTCCTAGTAATTGAGTTTACCTTTTAACATTTTTGTTTGAATCTACAATCAGTACAATGAGTTGTGCGGTAATGTAAACACTTACCACTATCCACTATGTGTGAACTCATACTTAATTAAAAGATTTGAGAAATATACTTTTGA
Source organism: Magallana nippona (assembly GCA_033439105.1). Lineage (NCBI taxonomy): Eukaryota > Metazoa > Mollusca > Bivalvia > Ostreida > Ostreidae > Magallana > Magallana nippona. The sequence continues at coordinate 15,715,991 of CM065918.1, read as the reverse complement.
ATTTAAAATATATTGAAAGTTGTATGGATATTCAGACCTTTAAACTAGGAACAAAGTTCTGAAATCAATGCAATTTTTACATCTAGTTAATCTTGCGCACACAAGAAAGACGTTTAAAGCGTATGATTTTTTTATAGTACAATTGCTTAAAAAGATCTAATATCATTTTTCATTTAAGCATTGAATGCTTATTTTTTGGATGTCGTCGGTCCTGTAACACACCAAGCGGTGCAGACAAATTGAATATTAGTATGCTAATTTGTCTGCACCGCTTGGAATGTTACAGGACCGATGACATCCAAAAATAAGCATTCAATGCTTATATTTATATTCATACTAATGTCTATTTGTATGAAAATATATGTATATTGTCGCTGTAAAGCCATTATATACGCTCTCAGTCATGGATATTAAACATACATGGAACAGCCATATTAACATGTCATTTAGTTAGGTTCCGCGACTAAACATATAGTGCCAGAAATTTTGTAGAGAAAAATCATTTTTATTAAGGAGTAGATATAATTTAATGATTATTTTTCAAAAGGATATATCAAATTAGTTATTTAAGATTGAACGTTTCATTTAATCTTACAAAAGTAAATATACTCAAAACACGTGAAGACGTTAATTTCTGTGCTCATGGCGCATGCATTAGCAAAGTGCATTCATAGAAAATTGAACGTCATAGATTTCCAATACAAACATAAGGGTAAATATATACTGAATGTAAATATAAAAGTAATGAAATAGTACTCATAGCCCCAATATGACTTGATATCTATGGTCTCCAAAAGCAAGGCTCAATGTGAAGAATATTTATTTACTCAGTCTGATAGAACCAACCTGTTTGAATATTTTTTCTTGTAATTTAATTCATGTTTCAATATTTTTACATAAATGTTAATGTATTGTTTCGAAGCACTTCGTAAAAATGACAAAGTGTGGTGATATAAATTATTTTTGAAATAATCTGGGCTTAATAGTATTGTATAAATTGCCTATGATTAAGTGTCTTCTGGAGCTGAGTTTGACAGGTATATGTCCTAAAGAATATCGGAATCATTAATAATTGGGAAACGTGTTTTATGAATAATGGAGAAAAAATTGATAATCACAATTTTTTTAAAAATTAATATAACAATAAATCTATTGAGCTGTCCTGATTGAGACTAAAGTTTTACACTGTTAACAAACATCCTTTTTTGAGAATTTGTTTGCTAAAAAAATGTATAAAATCAAATCTTTAAAAATTCAAGACAAACGTCTGCATTTGAATCAAATGAATCTCAACATTATGGCCTGGACATGTGACTAAATTGCAGATCTATAGCAGTATTTTACCATTTTACTAGTTAAATTTCAATGACTTTTTATATCACGGAGTGGAAGAGCTTCAATCTAATGTATATGTCAATACAACATTAAACACATTTTTTTAGTAATTAAATTGTAAGTATCTTATATTTACATGCATAGTATATATATTGGAAATCTGCAAAGTTCTATTTCCTGTAAACACTCTTCGCCTTAGCACGGCGGATGAGCACTTATTTTGGATGTCGTCGGTCCTATAACACACCAGACAGTGCAGACAAATTGAATACCATTAGCATTCAATGTTTAAATGAATAACTACCTCTTGGGTCGTCAATACCAGAGTGAACAAAATAAAGATGTAGAATGATTGATAATATAAAAGAAAAATAATGTGAATTATGAAAATAAATAAAATTAGTTCACGGTAAATGTGCTTTATACAAACAGTACATGAATAATGCATTAAAAAACGAATTTAATTTAAAACCTTAATTTTTTTTTTATATTGCATCACAAAGATCACCAAATACGCCTTGTTGCTACAATGAATACCCCGACCATCGACTTGTTTAAGTACCGTTGTAAACAAATTGTTATATATTTTTTTTAATATTTCTTTGTTCAATTATTTGGGTTTCTTCAATATTTATGTGAATTTTCACCACAATTCGTCACTTAAAAAGAGAACTATTTGTGTTGTTTCAAATTTCCGAACAATCCTCGTAAAGTTTACAGTATGACGTCAAATCGACAAGTGTATCGCAATAAGTTATCTCTTTATTTTTAACGGTGTTTATTTGTTCCCAAATGTGCAAGCAACGGTAATTTTTCATATAGTTTTACATGTTCGTACAAAAAAGAATTATTTAGCATTTTGATGACTTATAATGTCGTGTGGTGAAATAATTAAAATTTCCTGTACTATCTACTTGGTGCGACTAGATAAGTGCTGAGTTGTGTTATAATGAATTCATCAATTATTTTTTTTTTCATTATATTCTGATAAATTGCAAATCTGTGAATCTTTTGAACAGAAATAGAAATATGAGCTAAAAACAATAAAATTGTAGTTTTAAAGTTCATCTTCACCTACTTAATATTTACTATTTTGGTGAATGGTTATTTGTTTTTAAACATGTTTCAAGTCCATTTGAAATTCAAAGTATTGGTCGATTGTTACAATGTGTATGATACTTTGCGGTCTTTAAGTGGTCATTCAAGCAAGGGCAAACATGCCATTTAGGATTTAGGATTGCAAACTTTACTCATAAAGTAACTAATCAAAAAATATGCATTACATTCCAAGCAGGTATGAATTCAGAAATCAACCTTTTTTAGAATGATTCCTTTTTAAGATTAGTTAAAACCTACATGACTTTCATACAATTCATGATCATTCATTTCACATTCATTGAAATAAACTTGTAAAGATAAAGGTTTGAAACCCTTGCTTATAAAACATAGTTGACTTTGACCACTATGAATAGATCGCACTATTTTTAAGCAATTAAACAATTTACAAACTATTTTAGAGTATCTATGTTGCCAATATTTTTGCTCACCTGAGCTGAAAGCTCAAGTGAGCTTTTCTGATCACTTTTTGTCCGGCGTCCGTCCGTCTGTCCGTCCGTCCGTCTGTCCGTCTGTCTGACAGAACCTTTTTCATTTTCGACTTCTTCTCCAGAACCACTGGGCCGATTTCAACCAATATTGGCACAAAGCATCCTTCGGTGAAGGGAATTCAAGTTTGTTAAAATGAAGGGCCACGCCCTCTTTCAAGGGGAGATAAATAATAAATCATTGAAAATTCGTTGGTATTTTCAATAATCTTCTTCTCAAAAACCATCTCGCCAGAAAAGCTGAAACTTATGTGGAAGCATCCTCAGGTAGTGTAGATTCAAGTTTATTCAAATCATGATCCCCAGTGGTAGGGTGGGCCCTCAATAGGGGGTCGAATTTTTACACAGGAATATATATAGAGTAAATCTTTAAAAATCTTCTTCTCTGAAACTGATCACCCAGAAAAGCTGTAACTTGTATGGAAGCATTCTCAGGTAGTGTAGATTCACTTTTGTTCAAATCAGGATCCCCAGGGGTAGGTTGGGGCCACAATGGGGGGTCAAATTTTTTACATAGGAATATATAGAGTAAATCTTTAAAAATCTCCTTCTCTAAAACTGATCAGCCAGAAAAGCTGTAACTTATGTGGAAGCATCCTCAGGTAGTGTAGATTCAAGTTTGTTCAAATCATGATCCCTGGGGGTAGGGTTGGGCCACAATTGGGGGGGGGGGGATTTTTACATAGGAATATATAGAGTAAATCTTTAAAAATCTTCTTTTCTGAAACTGATCACCCAGAAAAGCTGTAACTTATGTGGAAGCATCCTCAGGTAGTGTAGATTTAAGTTTATTCAAATCATGATCCCTGGGGGTAGGGTTGGGCCACAAATGGGGGGGGGGGGCAATTTTTACATAGGAATATATAGAGTAAATCTTTAAAAATCTTCTTTTCTGAAACTGATCAGCCAGAAAAGCTGAAACTTGTGTGGAAGCATCCTCAGGTAGTGTAGATTCAAGTTTGTTCAAATCATGATCCCCAGTGGTAGGGTGGGGCCACAATGGGGGGTCAAATTTTTACACAGGAAAATATAGAGTAAATCATTAAAAATCTTCTTCCCTGAAACTGATCAGCCAGAAAAGCTATAACTTATGTGGAAGCATTCTCAGGTAGTGTAGATTCAAGTTTGTTTAAATCATGATCCCCAGGGGTAGGGTGGGGCCACAATGGGGGTCAAATTTTTACATAGGAATATACAGAGTAAATCTTTAAAAATCTCCTTCTCTAAAACTGATCAGCCAGAAAAGCTGTAACTTATGTGGAAGCATCCTCAGGTAGTGTAGATTCAAGTTTGTTCAAATCATGATCCCTGGGGGTAGGGTTGGGCCACAATTGGGGGGGGGGATTTTTACATAGGAATATATAGAGTAAATCTTTAAAAATCTTCTTTTCTGAAACTGATCACCCAGAAAAGCTGTAACTTATGTGGAAGCATCCTCAGGTAGTGTAGATTTAAGTTTATTCAAATCATGATCCCTGGGGGTAGGGTTGGGCCACAAATGGGGGGGGGGCAATTTTTACATAGGAATATATAGAGTAAATCTTTAAAAATCTTCTTTTCTGAAACTGATCAGCCAGAAAAGCTGAAACTTGTGTGGAAGCATCCTCAGGTAGTGTAGATTCAAGTTTGTTCAAATCATGATCCCCAGTGGTAGGGTGGGGCCACAATGGGGGGTCAAATTTTTACACAGGAAAATATAGAGTAAATCATTAAAAATCTTCTTCCCTGAAACTGATCAGCCAGAAAAGCTATAACTTATGTGGAAGCATTCTCAGGTAGTGTAGATTCAAGTTTGTTTAAATCATGATCCCCAGGGGTAGGGTGGGGCCACAATGGGGGTCAAATTTTTACATAGGAATATACAGAGTAAATCTTTAAAATTCTTCTTCTCAGAAACCGATTGGCCAAAATACCTGAAACTTGTATGAAAGCATCCTCGGTAAGGGTAGATTCAAGTTTGTTTAAATCATGATCCCCACGGGTAGGGTGGGGCCACAGTGCCTCAGAAACCGATCGGGCAGAAAAGCTGTAACTTGTTTGGAAGCATCCTCAGGGGGGAAAAGCTACTATATAGTAGCTTTTCTCCCATAGTAGGGTTTCTCCCTCACGTTTTTGGTTCATATTTTATAAAAAATATTTATGGAAACCCAGTAAGGATTAAAATCAATGTTTCTACACACCCAGGTTGCATATATCTGCATTCATCTGTAAAGGTTAAATTCGTTTTGCCGATGTATTATTTTCTATAGACAATGCTGAAAATTAAACATGTGTGTCATGGAATTATACAGAGAACTTAATTTAGGTAATTAATTGAAAAAGTACTTGGTTTTACAAAATATACACTTGTATGCATAATTCTGTGTTCTGAATTTGTAAGTGCAAAATGTTTTGAGAATTTTTTTAATAAATCTATCAGTCCGTCTGTCTGTTTGTGCAAATTTTATCCAGGCTAAACCTCTGTTTTAGAGAAATTTTGTTTCCGATGTTTCAGAGCCCGATGTTTAAAATCCTATTATAATGAATATAGTGCATATTCTTTAGGGTCCAATATCTCATCAACTAGAGAAGACCACATCACCATATTTTCACAGTGGCAGTGGTTTACGACTTGTAGTTGACTCTGAAAATTTCAGCCCTCAGGGTAGGGACCCTCGATGTTTTAGGGCCCGGTGTTTAAAACCCCATTATAAAGATTGAATAGTGTTCTATAAGTGGGGGCCCGAATCTCAAATTCTAGAGATGACCACTTAACCATATTTTTATATTGGTAGTGGTATACCACTAGCAGATGACACTGAAAAATTTAGCCCCCAGAGTAGGGGCCCTTGATGTTTCCGAGCCCGATGTTTGAAATCCAATATGAATAGTGTATTTTTTAGGGCCCCATATCTCAAACACTTTAGATGACCACATCACCATATTTTTACGGTCATTTAAAAGTAAAAACATCATTTAAAAATACACACTCACTCATATATTTCTTTATCAAAAGGGTTGAAAATAACGTTTAATTCTGCTTTTCTTTTTAAATTTACGAACAAGAACTTTAAATAAGGTACGCGGGTAAATTCATTATTCTTCAAAACATTTAATCAATTCATAAGATGAATAATGATGTACTAAATAATCAGATAAATAAATCAATAAATTTTTATTCATAAAAGTAGCAACCGAAAAACAAAAATAAATAACCAACAATAGCGCACTTGATATATGACTTTATTTTACTTGCCAATTGATTAGAAGATCAAGCTTATATTAAAAAAAAATAAGTCAGCTCATTACAAAAATGTGTTAGTTTTTATTTCTAATTACCCTTGTTTCATTGTTCGAAGAAATAATATGGTACACAAGTAAATCTTTATTGCAAATATATGAAATAAATAGTATGGTGAGATTTTTAGGTAAGTGAATCGTATATCTTGTTTTATATGGCATCATTTCAAAATTGTATATTTATAAATCACGTTGCAAAATAAAAAGCGGAAAAATTAGCACGCAGTCAATGATAATATATACATAAGGTTAGTTCAAGCTCCATTTCACATTTCCCAAAGTAACCAGCAAAGATACTGACTTTGTTCTGGTTGTGAAGCCATTTCATTTTAAAAAATAATGTTTACATCATAAAACCTCGCGTTTCGTAAAAAATGTGCTTAAAAGCATGAATATGAATATGCGTGACTTTAAAACAAAATTGTAAATACTAACTTTACACTTGCCTTTAATACATAATCAATTATAATACCCCTTACCCATGATTTAGAACCCCATCAATCGAAGTAAAATATTTCAGTTTCTCATCATATCATTGCACCCTGTCTCTCGTTTGATATTTAGAAGTTGAAATATATGATTATATTTAAGATCGTAAATTCTAATGGTATTAAATTAAAATTAATAGCCTTTTGGATGAAGGGAGTAATACATTTCCACTTCTTATTCCCTTCCTCTACAAAATTAAGTCAAGATTAGTCAGTTAGTTTCCTGGGAGGAGCTTATACATAAATGATAATACATGGGAAAATTAAAGTTCCAAACTAAAATTAAAGTTCACTCAAATATATTCTGACGTGTTCTGTGAAAAATGTCAATGTCATAACGTCGAAGTCAAAACTGTAGATAAGCATTGATTAGATGAAAAAGATTCGAGGTATTCCGAAATCCGCGTAAAGGTGTTCCAAAAAGGTATAACAAAAGGTGAAATAAATGGTGATGACACAGGAATGTTATGAAGGCCGTTCCTTTGTTCATATCAGGGGTGATAAAACCATGTATTTTATTCTATGTATTAGTAAATGCCATAAATTTCCTTTATTATGAGAAATAAATATAATATCAGTTATTGCAAATTATTGCCACGAATGGTCCGCCATAAACATGACCGGAATGTAAAAAAAGGGGATAATCTACTATATAGTAGGTTTTCCGTGGGGGTAATCTGGCTATAAAAAGGGGGAAAACCCACTATATAGTCAGCTTTCCGTGGGGGAAAAACTCCTATATAGCCATTTTTCCGGGGGAAAAAACTGCTATACAGCCATTTTTCCGGGGGGAAAGATGGCTAGGGGGAAAAGGCACTATATAACACCGGTATATTGAACCAATGTTTACATAAACATAGCACATGCATTGTTTACATAACAAAGAATTGTGAGCTCTGTATCTTGCTTATAATTCTGTGACTGACACTCAAACCATTAGATATGCATAACTAAAGCATTATAAACAATGAAATTTAAAGTTTGACCAAATCGTGACTATGCCTATCCTAACAAGGACCATTGGTGCGTAAATGTGACAGTACAACTGGATACAAAATTTCATATCTGTATCTGGGCTCTTGAAGTACCCTTCACTACAACACGTTTTGTGCGCCCCCCCCCCCCCCTCCTCCTCCAAAAGAACTCCCTTTCAAACCAAAAGAAAATTTTAAAATGTGTAGTTCTCAATCAAATCATTAAAAAAGCAATCAAAAAGTCATTTGATTTCAATTGACATTTTAAAATAGACATAACTATCGACATCCAAAGTACAAGGACATATGATCCAAAGCAGAACTAATTAGGTTGCCTGTTTACAAGCAATTAATACACGATTAATTTTTTTATATAGTTGAACTTTACTGAGATGAAGGTAAAGATTTTTTTATTTGTTATTTTTATTTTTTTAATTAGAAGATTTACTTGTATTAAATGCTAACAAAGAGGTTGTTTCTACACTGTATTAAATTATACTTTCAAAAAATTACGACATAAAGCATATGGGGCTTTTCAAAAATATAAAATAACTCTTGATCTCTCGAACTCCGATCTCTCAAAGTTCTTGATCTCTCGAAGTGAAACCTGGGTCCCGTTATACATACGAGGGCTGTCCAAAAAGTTCGTGGACAATCGCGTTTTTGTCACTTTAAATGGGTTTATATATACATATTGTATATCTAAATCTTTGTCATAATATTTTGAATCAAACTAAAGTGGTTTTGAATGTTTTCCATAGAAATAAATTAAAATTTTAATGTATCAAAGGGTCGCAAAAAGTACTCACGGCCCAGCTTAAAAATTGTCCAAACTTTGCAATTGAGTTTTTAGATATGAATATTCACAGTTTTTATAAAACATTTCAAAACTTCATAATCTTCTATTGTAATGTAGCCTGTATGGTGTGCGTCATTTTCATACGTCATTTGGAGCTATTTTCAAACTAGCAGAGGACTTTCAAAAGATATTACAAGAACATGTCTTTTTTTAAACTTTCGATCTCTCGAAATTTATACCAGGTCCCTTGAAGTTCGAGTTATCGAGATTAACCTGTATTTGATAAAATAAGACCATGCTCAAATATTGAATTACATACGAACATGACTTCATACAAGTTTTTTGATAAATGGTTATCTTACGGCAGCACAGTCGACAGATGCATTTGAGCTCCAAATTAAGTTTGGGCCACAACTATCGACAGATGCATTTGAGCTCCAAATTAAGTTTGGGCCACAACTATTATATATTACTATAGCATTTATTTTTTTTCATTCAATGTTTCGGAACTATTCATTTGTTTTTCATCAGGGATATTTTCTTCGAAATAATCGATTTGAAAAGCTATTATGGGGATTCTTTTAAAGGTTGTATTATACTCAGGTTAATGCTAAGATTATTTGGCATCAAGTATTAACAGTTCTATGTGGCCAAGAATTGTTATACAAGGCGTGTTTTGTTGAAGTCATATGAATGCCGGACAGTAATGAAAGTATGAGATAAGAGCAATGAAATTGTGTTTTGAAATTTCATTTTTATCTACTTGACATTCACTATTTTGGTGAATGGTCAATTTGTTATTAAACATGTTTCAAGTCCATTCGAAATTCAATGATGATAGTATCATCTTTATTACAAAATCTGACGGACACTTATGTATAATAGATTCAAGATTAAGGATTGCAAACAACACATAAAGAAACTAATTAAAAAATAACCAAAACATTCAAAGCCGGTGTTGTATAGCAGTTTTTCCCCCAAAGTAGCTTCCCCCCCCCCCGGAAAATCTGCTATATAGTAGCCCCCCCCCCCCCCCCGGGGGGGGGGGGGAGCTTTTATACAGTATTTTTTCCTCCATAGTAGGGTTTCTCCCTCACGTTTTTGGTTCAACTTTTATAAAAAAATATTTATGGAAACCCAGTAACAATTTAAAATCAATGTTTTTAAACCTCAGTTTGCATATACCTGCATTCATCGACACAGGTTAAGTTTCGTTTTGCCGATTTATCATTTTTTATAGACAATGCTGAAAATTGTATCATGGCAAACATAGAACTTATTTAGGTAATTATCTGATAAATTACATGATATGACAAAATATTCACTCAATTGCTTCCCAGCGACGGTCCCGATAACTTGATTAATTGTTTCTCATTAGGTGACCCGGGTTCAGCCTTTGAAATAAATGAAGTCTCTTTCTCTTTACATTTATCTTAAATTGACGAATTGCAATTTTTTACGTTTTAATTTTGTAAAAGGAAATAAGAAAATAAATATAATGCGTACGTCCATTTTTTTCTCGGAGATGGTTCAATAGAATTTAAAGAAACTTTATACTCTATTTAAATCATTATGTACACTTTATCTCTAAAGGAAAGAATTGATTTAAACCACTGTTGGGCATTCTGTGTTTTCCACGAAACTTAAAACTAAAATTTCCACGTTTAAAGGACCTTTTATAGTAGATGTTTCTTAGGGAATTTTCTTGTATTCCTGTCTTTATATACACTGTAATATATGTAAATATAGTTTCAAGTGATGGTATATATCTGAAATATGGAATTTTATTTGTTGAAAAAAAATCAAAACAAAATACCTTTATGAGTATATGAAATGTAATGAGTTGTCTAGTTTGAAATACATTTCACAATCTGAAATTTCTTTTGATTAAGAACCCCGTTAAGCAAAGTAAAATACAAATACGTTTCTCATCAAATAATTGCACACAGTCTCCCGTTAGTTAATTATCTAAAAGTAAAAATACTAGCATATGATTACATTTAAGATCGTCAATTCTAAAGGCATTAACTTAAAACCAATAGCCTTTAGGGACAAAGGAGGTAATAAATTTCCACTCCCTTTGCAAAATTTAGTCAAGATTTATCAGTTATTTTCTCTGAAAGCAGCTTATTACATAGAAAATTATACATGGCAAAATCTGTATCACACCCTATATCAATCCGAGACTTCAATATCAGCCGGAGGAACGAAAGCCATGGGGCTGATATTGGTTGAGAGTTGATTCGAGTGTGATCCAGATTTTGTCAAGTATTGTTTTAATCCTATTTTTGATAAACAACTCGTTTATATTTTCATATGAAAAACTTTATCCAGCTTTATCCTAGTTCTCCCATCTCGAAACCGGCGCATTGTGACGCTCAAACGTATTGTGACTTCCTCTAAAAAAAATATGTCCATGTTAAAAAGTCATAGTCCACACTGTAAATATGCATCGATTAAACCTAAAATATCTGCTATATTTCAAAGTCTGAATAGAAGGAGCAAAAGTGTTCAAAAAAATCGTTACAAAGGGTGAAATAAAGGGTGATGATACAGGTATGTGATTAACGCGTGCCTTCGTTCATATCAGGGATGAAAAAACACCTTGTATTTTATACTATGTATTAATAAATGCATTTATTACCCTAAATTATGGGTAATCAATATCGTCTCAGATATTGCAAACTATTGCCACGAATAGTCCACCGTAAACATGACTGGAATGTAAAACAGTGGGAAATAATACATGTATATTGTAGGTTTTCCGTGGAGGTAATCTGGCTATAAAAAGGGGGAAAACCACTATATAGCCGGCTTTCCGTGGGGGATGACCTACTATGTAGTCATTTTTCCGGGGGGGGGGGGGGGGGGAACCTGCTATATAGCCATCTTTCCGGGGGGAAAGATGGTTAGAGGGAAAAGGCACTATATAGCACCTCATCTATATGATTCCTTCTTACAATCTGCTAATACCTACTTGAATTTCACACAATTTATGATCAGTCATTGTTTTAGTGTATTTTTTTCACAAAATAGATGATTTGCGTACTTATCTTTGTATCTTATATTTATGTATCAAAGTTGATTCATCAACACCTCAATTAAAGGACTACATGTATGTGCAAGATAAAGTGGGTTTTTTTTGCCCCAAAATTCAAAGTTATGAATAGAGCATTAGAAACTTCCTAAAAGTTTGGTTAACATATATCTAGTTCAGATTTATAAAGATAAACTGTCTAATCGGAGTCATAATATAAATGAAATATGATATTTTATTAATGAGCTAATTTCACAAAAAGTACGTATTTTAGCCAAAAATGGGGCATTCCCTATCAATTTTTGAAAAGGAAACATCGCGCATGCTTGCTCCAACACCATTTTTTAATATGATATGCAAAATAATATAAACAGTAATATATGTTAAAATGGTTTTGGAGGAACCCCTACTCTTGAATATGAAGAAAAACTGATGAATTTGTCATGCTTTTGGGAAAATGCGGGAAATGGCGAATTTACGTGACGTCAGAGAAGCATGAGGAATGATCGATGCTGCAAAACTTTTAGATTTCTGTGACTAGCATATTCAGTTCTATGTTTTATCAAAGTATCTATATGGGATTTTTTTCAAATTTATGAAAAATGGGGGCAAAAATTAGACATAATCGCATGTGGTTCTTAATGAATCACTAGGATGTTGCGGAAAGGTGATCTTTATCAAAAACTTGTAACATATTACAATGTTTAAAAATAGAATCTCAATTATTGTTTAGGATGAAAACCTTGATTTTATCCCTTCCCTTACATTGTGTTATCCATCAGTCTACAGCAGACTCTGATTGCAGGAGGTACTCGAGAATTTTTCAAGTTTAACTTTACTTTAATTCAAATGATAGATTAAAGTTGATTTATTGAAAAGAGGGTAATGAAAATATCTTAATTCGTCTTATATTTGTACTTTATCATATCCTTACATCGCCAAGATTATCAACTAACCCATGTTGCTTTAACCAGTATTTGAACAACGCTAGTGACACCTGCATAGGTAAGTTTGACATAACAGCAAATATTTCTTTTTATCTATGTTTCATGCAAGAGTTACGAAGACAATCTTCTGCCTATCCGTTTCTTTTAATTTATGTCTTTTAATTCATCCGTTTATATGTGTAAAATGCGTGCATATTGATTATCATGAAGGAATCTTTAGTTATAACAAGGAATTAATGGTATCTTTTTGAGAAGAGTATGAAAGTTTGACGATGTTTGCTTGGAACAATTTAAATTGAAGCCTCTAAATAATGATTAGAAAATCGTAATTTAAGATATACACTCTTAAGTCAATTTAAGAGGATCGTCAAGATGCTTATTGCAAACATTTTTACAAACTAGCATGTATAACAAAGCCTATTTGTTAATTATCGTTAGTTATGAGGCATCGTTCATTTTTGATACCGGATATAATGTCAAAAGATTATATCTACGTCAATTCACAAAAACGTTTATAGGATATAGACTGAAGTAATTAACACTAAATGTATACGTGTTCATAGGGATAGAAAAAAATTATTCCATGCTCAGGATTTTCACTAACTTTACCATTGTTATCCTACTTTTTCCACTGTTTCTAAATCTTCGTATATTTATGATGTAGATTGTCCTCGTGGAACGTTTGGCTGGAATTGTAAATTAACTTGTCCTCCTGGATTTTTTGGTCAATTCTGTAAATCTTCGTGCATGTGCAATGCATCAGAGTGTCATCACGTTACTGGGTGTGAAATGACAACAGGTACAATTCGATGTGTGACAAAGCCATTACTGCTATTATGATTTTCTTGATATGTACAACTGAAAAAGTATAATATTTAACGATATTTCTGAACAGGTTAGCGTAGATTGATTTAGCGTTTTTAATGTACCTATTGATAAACATATATATAAGGCAATTAATTATGTACTTGATTTAGCGAAAGCGATTTTCCGTCGAAAACGCTAAGTAGAACACAGAGCCATATATAATGTATTTACATATAAGAATGAAACGTAAAGAAAAACATTCAAAATAAGGATCTTCATTCTTAATATTTACTTACGTAGTTAAATGTATGTAAATGAACGTATGTAAACACAATTAGCGAGATACTGATTAGTTATATCTATGAGGTCGAGCCACCGATGCGCTATACATACGTTTTACACATTATATTTTTATTATAGCTAATCTAAACAAATATGTCAAACTTTTTCAGCTATATCATGATAAAATTTCTATTTCAATTATATTATAAAAACACACGAGGATTTTATTTTTTTTTTACTTGTAATTACAATTCTTTTGATAATAAAGATAAGAAAGTCTAAGATAGCTTAATCGCTTCAGTACTGAAGAATTGGAGTTTTTGGTCAAGGTAGTGTGATCTCAAAGTAAACTTTGATTGTCATGAAAAAAACATAGAGCAATATATCAAAAACATGTACATTTCATATCAATTATAAAATAACTAACATTACTAAAACTTTCAAGTATTTTTGTTTCAAATTTGTGATGAAAAGCTGGATAGATATTTTTCCTAACACCAAAAAATTCGAATAGGAATGACAATTTACAGACCTGGATATGCAATGATCACCTTAATTTCATTTGCTTATCAAAGTCAGTTTTCATATCAAAACTGAATTTATGGAGAGGTAAAAAGAATTTTAAAAAACAATTTTTAAAATGACAAATTTTAAAAAAAAATGGTAAAGAATGTGTGTTCGAAAATGATGGGAGAAAAATGAAAAGAAATACTTGGTAATCTTGGAAAACGACATGAACACCAGTAAGAGGTTTTAACCCTATACTTTATCTGGCATAATGATTTACTTACTTCTAACCAAACATGGTATGTGCATCAGATGATGAAATATTCTATTTTGATCAATTTGCTTTCTTTCATCAAAAAACTAAATTATGTACACTCTGTCAATAGCTACAAGTCATGAATCAACCGTGGTACGGGAAACGCTTTATAAGATAAAATCATCTCCGCATCCGGTTGGGGGTAAGTTCTATTAATAGTATACTTAATAACATTTGTTTTCATTGATAGAAGAAATAACTGTTTAATAAACATATATCTTAAATCTACATGTCATTTCATAAAATATGAAGCGGTATATTTTCGCGTTTTAATCTTTTCCCTAATATATCTTATTATATTATCTCATGGACAATACGAACAGAGATCATAAATTTTCAAACGATATTTTTTACATATCCCGTCGATGTCTAGAGGGGAGGGAACCAATAGTAATAACTAGTGACACGGGGCCGCTTCTAACAATGGTCGTAGTCGCTCTGTTTTTGGTGGTTCTAGGACTGGTTATCATCATTATACTGATGTCGTAAGCTGATACAGGATATTTTGCTAATATTTGTTTTAAACTTTAAATATTGTGCAACTTTCCTGAATCTAATATTGTTGCAATTATGTTTTATTTTTTTATTTTGAAAATAACTGATGAGAAAAACATATTGATTTTTATCTGCTAAACCAGAAAAAAAACCCATTGAAAACCTTTTTTAAATGTCTTATAAATCGTTGATATATCATTTTATTTCCTTGATCTAGGTGGTACACTCTGAAACAAAGGAGATCAATTTCAATCGTGAAAGGTAATTATTCATCGACAAAAGAATTAGGTTTAAAACACACTAGTTTAGTAAAGAATACTCAAATACAGTATGTGCTATTTAAAGGTATACACGTTGTTCCTAATACGGATGCCTTGAGTTATAATCAACTGCAGGGAAGTGTGGATCGTGGGGATCCTGGGTACACGTTTCCTGGAAGTGAGGAACAACCTGTAGCGAGTGGACAAAGGTCTGAATACATGACAACTCGTAGCCTAGAAATTGCTGAAATGAACACGGTGGATGCTACATAATTAAATATATAAGAAATAAAATGGACATTCTACGCGAGAAAAAGTAAAACATGTTATCGATATCGATGCGTCGTATGCCTTTATTTATAAAAATTTCTAATTAAACTTACTAGTGTCTTTTTTTTAAAAGCATCTTTAATGAATGTAATTAGTTTCTGTGAATACCGATTTTCGAAATATGTTTGACATTGCCTTTCCTCTTTATGAAATAAATCGACTGTAAGAAGGCTGAGTGGTCAACAAAATTTACCATAACATCTACCATAATTTTTTTTTAAAAACATTTGTTAAGCTATAAAATATTATTAAGTTAAGAGAAAATCCATACAATTTTTTTTTCATTAACGTTTGAATGATTTTCTAAATCTTTATACAGAGCTCTTTTATTTAAGGAGATTCATATGGTCTAAAAATAGCCCCAATCATCAAGCCCTCTTAATTAGTGAATATTACGAACTTATGGGTTTTTGTCGACAAAAATACTTAGTTCGTTTGGGTAATTACAGACTAGACTTGTCCCTCTTTGAAAGATGTTGAATCACTGGTAAAATAAAAAAAAAAGCACCAGAAGTGTGCAATAAGTTTAGGAAACAAAAAACAGTATTGTCATCAAGCAACCTGCAGTGTGTCATATATCATTGTATATTTTACATAGCAAAACACTGTCCAATTCGAGTCTGTACATCTTGAGCTTCCTCTGAGTTCTTCTCACCGTTTTCGTCCAGGGAGGATAGTCAATAACGTGATTATTTTATTTTGATCATTTCTAAAATTTCATACTACGGTCCTCTATGATAGAGGATAGAACTGTGGTTATTGATGCATTCACGACGGATTCTTAAACACAATGCTTCGAGCAGACATTACAACCTCTAGAATATATAATATTAGTGTGTTAGGACCTGCTCATCTTATTTTTGCAGGGTTTTATGTGTTTGTGTTACTCGTTATCTCGTGATATATCATCCACTTTTCCCAAAGTTCGAAATTTTGATTAGTTCCTGGAAAATATATATAAATCCACTAATTATGGGCACAATTATCAAACCGAAAGTGTTTTTTCTTATTTCTGTGGTGGTCACATAAAATCTTTATTTAATCAGCATTAATTAAATATCACTTATGAATTTTCTTCCTGTATGGTGTAGTTGTTTTTATGTATCAGTTTTATTGAGTGGGAAGCCGACAAAAAAATGCATTTAATCTATCTGTTTTCTAATTTTTACTTGATATTGCGTAAAGTTTAATCTATTTACTTTAGAATAAAAACCATCACATTTACGTCACTTTATTATTTGGTTCATATGTCAGACATAAGCTGAGTCTCAATGCGAAAGGTACATAATCAACATTGCAGAGTATATATTGTTTTGCAAAATAAGACTAGATGCTGTCATTAGACAGTATCACCCGCACCAAGTCTTTTCCCCTTAATAACACTCTCTTGTACATGATTTAGTCTAAAAGAAGGCGACATGCATTTTCGGGTACTTTTAAAAAAAATTAATTTTCATAAAGGATGAGATCCCATCCCATAATACACATATTGCCCTTGATGTACAATTTAGGGTTGAACTGTTTGCATGGGAATTTTAAACTAATCAATAATCTAAACATTTCATGTCATAGAAAGTATGGTCTATATAATTATTACAAACAAAATTAAAATACCCCCCCCCCCCCCTCGTGCCAAAATCATCGTGTGCGTGGATTTAGACCCAGACCCCCCCCCCCCCCCCCTGAACAATTCTTTATGTAGTAAAATTACCAAAAGTAAACCTCGGACCACAATCCCCGCCCCCGTACAGACACAATTATTACTCTGCC